>DWDX01000907.1:0-21897 GCA_018245675.1 Agara michaeli | reverse complement strand
CGTCATTGCATTATTAGCTATTCAAATACAGCCGTAAGATATAATATTACACATTATAAATATAGCAAAATTGCTAAATATCAGTGATTCATTCTCTCATCACGAACACTTAAAAGACTAAAGGACCCGGGGGCTTCAAATTTCGTTCGAGTATTTTCTGTTACGCAGACCTGCTGCTCGCCGAAATTACTAATTTCTAATTAGCGCCGAGTGAAGCGCTCCGGCAGGAGGTCGTTAAGAAATTTTCCATTTCAAGAAATATATGCGGAATCATTTTGTTTTTTAAGGAAGTCAATATAATGGAGTGTATGAATTTTAGTGATGAGTTTGGTTACTCTTCGTATCAATAAATGGATCGGTTGCAATAAATTGTGCATTATTTGTAAACGACAACGGATATGTGAATGAAACGACGGAAACAAATTTAAATTGAAATCCGAAACGACCGAAAACCCACCGCTCGTTGGACGGTTCATTACATTGATTGCCTTTTGATTATTGTCATTCATTTTGTATGAAAGTACCTAGAACAGGGAAATACCGTTAAGGCAGGTATAAATAAAGGTTCCGCGTGCAATTGTTTCCGAAATCTGGACAATAGGACAATGGATTTAAATATTTTATTCCGGCCACAAGTGTCGGCTCGCTGCAGGTTTTAATGATATTCAATAAGTAACGGGTTCGATTACCGACGAGTAACTGGAAAGAGTAACGCAAAACTACATCGGCCACAGGTGACAGATACATCGCTTTTAATGTCCTGTTTGTATTGAACAATAATAATTGTTCTAAAACAATTTACTCTGAAAAACCGATTCAAACTTATCAAAGATCGAAGGCACGTTCGTTTCATTTACATCGCGGCCAATTACATATAACACTTATATAACATAACGTACAGAGTTATATATTTTTCGACTTCAACGAAAATACCACCGAGGCCTAATAAAAGTAATATTTGATATACGAAATTGATTATTTAAATATTTTTTTTCTAGTAGCCTACACAGAGAGAATTGATTTTTGAGCCCTTTGCATTGTTTCAACCTATCCTTTATTCGATGACCATCATTCTATTAAATAAGTAGAACTTACCGATGCTGGATGCCGATAATTGGACGACTGTAACTCTGAAAACAAAATAAGTTCCATTAACGCTAGCAATATTCACTATCACAGCAGCCACATTGATTTATTTATGACTATTCCCATTTCCCACTTAATTTTGCGACGGAGCATAATGCATGTAATGTGTAGTAATTAATCCGCGGTCACATTTAATGACGGAAACAAAAAGCGGCGTGTTTTCGGTCAGCCGCACGCGAACGTATAATGTAGAAGCGAATATGTGCTATACGTGTACCCGGCATATATCGTGCACCGACCGCCTAACGCATAATTACCCACCACCGACTGCTCTACGCGAGCGTATATTTTATCCAATAAATATTTTACGCAGCGCTAAACCACACATTTGTCCCGATGGAAATCTTTGCACTGCTATTTTTTACGCAAAGATCAATAATTTCACTTTCAGTGAGTATCAATATTTCTCTTTGCATTATTAGCTGTTAAAATATATCGGTTAACGAAAAATATAGCAATATACATACATAGTAATAAATACACGTGAACAAATCAACAAACTGTAGTTTGTGGCAGCGTCGCATGCGAGCTAAGCTCGTCCTAATTTTGCAATTTGCCGCGACTTACGAGACGTTATTAGAAAGGGGAGTAATAGGCACGTGCCCAACTGAGACTTGTCTGGACCAGAGAATAAACCTTTGGCTAGTCGACGTGCAGCTGGGAGATAGAAAGATCGTAAATAATCTACAGTTAAACTCATTTACTCTCCAATGTACTCATTATACTAAATCTTAAAATATCTTGGCGTTGAACATTAGGCCAATAATAAAATCAGTACGATTTTGACAAGAGCGCGTGAGTTATATCTAAACACAGCCTGTCCATGTTTAGGAGTCACAATAGTTTGTCTAATAATATACATAATAAAAATTTCTACAGACGTATAACAATGACATCCAGTATTCTATGTATAACATTCACTCATAAAAAAATTGCTATTGCTAGAGAATACAATACATATCATATGCAATAAGAGCACATTTTGCTTTGAAAGCGTTCTTGACATTTGTCAAACGGGTCAATGATTACCTCTCGGAGTGACATGTGCTTCATCACAATACTTCCCAAAGCTTTTCACATATAATATTATTTTCAGTCTCCGACTGATGCCAGTAGCGGCAGTATTCGTTACATATTTCTATTTGCCTTGTAAACACGCAAGTGGTTACGTGAACTCATTCGTGTGTTGTATCAAATCTATGAAAACATTTTCAATTTGCATGCGCGTGTTCCTGCATTTCAATGTATAGCTCGATCACATATGAAAGTGCTCGGCGCGATCATATCCGTGAATGCGGGGCTTCTACAGTCCCAAGGTGGCGGCACCGCGCGGCTGAGCAATCAAGGAAAGTAAAGGAACAAAAACACAATGTGAAAGTTTTCCGATTCAATAAATATATCGTATCTGCATGCGTCGTGCGGTGTGCTCGTGTTATCAACGACTCATGAGTGATGAAAAAAATTACTACAAAGAGTAGTATACACTATAGGCGTCCTTGTACGATATTATTTTATCATTTCTCATACGCACGACGCTAGCTTTACCGAAGGATATTTCCACTAGTGAGTCTTTCTTCAATCCTTTTCATTGATTGCTCCACTGCTGGACTCTCCTGTCGTAGCGGGAATACTGGAAGATATTTCACCGTCGAATAAATAGGACCATTGTGCCATTGCTCAATATCCGTATTTCTCTGTCCTCACTCTATGTACATAAATACAAATATTCCGCTGGCGCCGTCAGTTTGTTCGGAGACCGCATCATTTGCTACCGTGTACAGATAATAAATTTTACTTTGTCTCTCCGAGCCCGATTGATCTTTGTGTGAGATTTGTGCAAGTCAAACGCAGATACGGAGCCGGGGGCCGCAGAGCGCAGTCCCGAGACACTGCGACCTTATGCGAAACATCAATCAGGAAATAAACGCGCGGCGAGTACGGCGCTCTCATTTCTCTGAGAGATGTAACATGATCCTTATGCTATACAACGTAGAGTAAAAAAAAAGTAATAAAGCTCCTTGCCGCCAGTGTCGTATATGAAGCAACAAAAAATACATTAAATAGAATCGATTCAGTCGATACGAAGCAATTGCTCCAGTAATTGTAGCAACTGAAGCCGCAGTGTCGTGACTGGGGACGTTAATCATGCCGAGGTACCTCACGTGCACGAGTTCATTTGAGTCACGATGATGGGCCAACATTGGTTAGAAATGGAATTAGACGTCATTTTAATTCAATACTTGAAAACCCTTATGTCAAAGTGGATGCTATGCTAGATATAGGTACTAGAGAATACCGGCTTCAATTCTTTTAGATTTTTCAAACCTTTTTCTGGGTTCAAATGTTTGTATTGAGAACGTTTTTCCTCAATTTTTCTATCCCAATCTTCCATAGTACGAGGGGAACTTAGAGTAGATATGAATGATCGCTATAAAAACGTATGACTTTCATTAAATGTACCTACCAAATGTACACAGCAAAATAACAGTCACACAAAAAGATACAAAAAATAATATGTGCAAAAGGCAGTCTTATCGTTAAACAGAGACCTCTTTCGGACAACCTTTGCATAGAAAATTTATGATAAGGAGAGAGAGACGAGGTAGTAAAAAATGAAATAATGGACCGTACAATGGAATTCAACACACAATTTAAATTTGATTTTGAATTCATTCTCGTCATGTTATAGCGACATATAGGAAGCGCACTAATTGCAACAAATACGCCATTTTAAAATTACCACGTTACTGGTGTGACCAATTCACCTTGCATACTATGTAACAACGTGACAAAAAAGTATTATAGTAAATTTGTAAATCTCTTCCCCGTCATTATAATTTTAATAGCTTTAAACGATTTAAGCTTTAAGTATTACTTAGGAGAATGTGAAAAAATAGTATAGAGGTTGAACACTTATTCCGTGGGGCTTTAAAGGACGCCGGCGGAAGCGGAGCGGCATCGCTAATGTCTAATACAATTGTAGCGAGTGCTGCTCGTGTACGGGCGTGTGCGAGGCGAGGGCCGTGCGCGTGCCACGCGTCGATATCGATAGCGGCCAGCACGATAATCAAGAGCCTGAGTTATGTCATTCTATAAAAATAACAATCTTCGAAGTACTGCGCACTAGCAGTCCCATTCCTACAATTCTATTAGAGATTTGTTGCAGACGTCTATGCACGGTAATAGCCACATTGACTGCTGCCAATCGGTGCATTACGACAGAGTTAAACATGCAGCAACCTAAAAATATATAATCGATTTCAAAAAACACTCAGATCAGTAAGAAAATTGACCCTAAGGAAAAAACGAGCTAAGCTTGCCATTACAACAACACTAATTATAATTTCATCGACCTCATTAATAAAAGAGGCATAATAATTTCCTGCTCATACTGAGATTAATGAGAGGTATACGACGATTATTTCATATTATTTAATATATTTACAATGTTTATGTTGTATTTATATGGTTGGTCCAAATATTTTTCCCATGTATGTCGAGTGAGCGAAAATAGCTGCGATGCTATTCTCAACTACCTATTGCATTCGTTAACGATCTATCAACTAATTATTCTTCTTTAATAGTAATAATCAGCATGGTTTTATCCCACATACAGGTTGTATAGTTGCACAAGACTCAGGGGCTTCAGTCATGAATAGTCATACTATTTATACTAATTATTCTACTTTGCTTAATTTCTCTTGCATCATTACACCATAATTACCAAAGCGTTGTACGTATCCATTCCAATTTCACCGCGCTCTGTAAACAATTAGATGTTATCAAGACTATTCCTTGTACCATTGAAACAGAAGTCCATCGATAGAGCGTACCGATAACGTCCATCCCTACGTCCCCTTCAGTGCTTGTCATTAAGGGTGATCCATCAAAACGTCCGCTAGGATTTAGGGTGTTCGACGCCTGCGCCGTAGCCTTGGGGTTCTAAGGGGATCGTTAGGGGGTTAAGGGAGAACGGGGGTCGTAACAAACAAAATTAGATATTCGTGTGGTGTCCCCGCAAAGCGGCGAGAATCTAAGCTGATCGATTGCTTTGCAAAGATTTACATTTTTAGCAAAACGAGGATTGCCGTCTGCGCTGACCTGTCTGGCTTCGACCATCCTGAAGTCGAGTTCATTGAACTTTTGATTGTTCCACAATTTCAGGTCATCACCATCGATCGTATGTTCAATACAAAAAAGTAATGAATACAAAGAAAGCAAATACAGATAATTTTAAATTCATAAAGTATAAAAAGCTTCAAGATATTATTTTATCCTCTTTAAGACATTAATAGCTCGTTCGTTTCGCCGCCCGCTATAACAAGCCGTGTTAAATATTTTCCACCGAAGCAACCACTCCAACTAAAAACAAACACGATCCCAAAGAAAAGAAAAGCTACACTACTCGAAAGAGAAGAGCAATCGAAAGCAAGTCTTGAAACATTACAAAACTTGGCGCAGCTTCATTTGAAAACGAAACAAAGCCCTCGCTGTTCGCAAACAAACTACTTAAGCATTGAAATATTGAACGGGGAACTGGCGTTTTCAATTTCCAATAACAATGGACCGGCACGACTTTAATGCCCGTCTCGACACTACAAAAATGCTATCATTAGTGACTTATTAAATACACAGCGAAAATTGTAACGACTATGGCATATAAAGAGTAATCTAGCTAGATACGCGCCCCGGGGTACCCCTGACACTGTGAGCATCAATTTCGCTTTACAGTTGCTTAATGAAGGCTCCGCCGCCTCGTCTGCGTAAGGAAAGACGATGTGTTCCTCGCATAGAAGGCTTGCAATGTATACCTTAAGTTCGAGCAGCTAGATGCCCTATTTGAATGCAATGAATGCCATCGAATGCACGTATGAAAACGGTAAGGTGAGGTAACGGTACTCCTTTGTTATTAGCGAGAATGTCTTTAAGCGGAATTATTTAGAATAGTCTTCTCGTTCCATCATTCAATTACTGGTGCGGTGAATACAAATGGCCAAGCAGAAATATCAATAGAGGACATTGTTCGGGACATGTAGCAGATTCGTACGCATTGAATAAAATGGAAAGAATGAAAAGCGAGCGATGTGAAACTACACATGGGAATAAAGTGGCTATTGCAATATCGAGCGGAGACACGTGGCGGCGGCGCCGCGCCGGCAAATAAATTCCTACGTGAATAATAAATGAGAATCGACCACCAGCGAACAGTAAGACACTTGTTTCACCACATCTATGGAACGGTTAGCCGGTGTTGGGTTATTACAAAGATAGTGCACATTTTAAAATCAATACATACAAAAGTATCAATGGATTTACAGACATATGTGTTGACAGTAAGTATGCTCGATTTTTGAGTCATTTGAATTAGTGATTTTGATTCTAACATACAGCGAAACAAATTTAGTATACCAATAACGATGCTCGGCTAATGACTTTTAATTCAGTTTGTTAAAAAAGGATTAGCGGATGATATTATAGAGTAATTTAAGTAATAATCTGATGACAATCTAAATGATCGTCTACCGCTTACCCTTTTCATAATAAAACAATGAAGTAATATATAGCAATCGACCACTCCAAGTAATAAAAGGACTCGCTAGTATTTATGTGTAGTATAACCTACTTCGATACGGGCGCCTTGAAATTCTTTACGGCTTCAAAGCATAAAGAGGCAAGCACGAATGTTTCGTGCGACTGATTCCGTCTCTGACTTCGTAATGGAAATTGAATGTTGTGTACAATCTTTCTCTACACGTCTGTGCATAAATAAAATATCGCACACAGCGTTTCAGATGCGCGCATTGATATTATTTATGTTTACAATTTAGGATCTGGAGCAAAAGTACATATTTCAAAATAATGTACGTAAAAAAGTGTAAATATGTAGAACCCATTTAGGATGTTCTATTACATATGCTGAAATATCAATAATAATAGTGTATGTTTACACACGACCATCTGTTCGCAAACGAGGCAGAGCCTTACATAATTAGACAACAAACAATATGCGTGTTTGCCCTAGACGGGAGTCGAACCCACGACCACAGGACCAAGATCTCGAACCAGTTGACCAAGAGGCCAGTCTATATCCAAAGCAACCAGTTAATCTCAGTATTTAAAATTTGTAAACCGTTCGTTTCGTTCGTTTTGCTAAAAATCCAAAACCGGCGCGTATGCAGGAAGGGAGTGATTCATATAGAATAACCACATCAGGTTTGAAAGAATAGAGATATTTGGAAATCGGTACTTTCAGCCTAGCGTCTACCTAAATACATACATATAATGAACATGAATCATAAAAACAACATATAAATAGCGCGCATTTAGCAAGTTTCTAAAGTTGATCGTTTTCCTTAATGCGGTGAAATAGACAAAAATCAAATCACTTTTCGATGAAATATAAGATATTTACGTAGAGGTAAATTCTAAAGGAAAATATCTTCTTTCCCAACAGCGGAGTTCTTCGTTATTTCTAGGATCGATCGTGTCCATTCTTGTTGGACGTTCTGGCGATGCTCCAATAGGTGTTCGGGCCTTTGCGGGCATTCATGTATTGTGACCATGTTCCTACGCCGTGTGCTCGGAGGCTATTGTGCTACGCCGTAGAGCGCTACGAATGCTCCGACGCAACCCGGCGCATACATGTTCGCCGTCAGTGCATGTTGTGTAATTGTGTTTTATTGTATCTGCTTCTCACTTGTTTTAGTATACCGACAAAAGTTTTACTTTAACACTTTAAATATTATACTACAAAAATGGATTTCGGAAACAATATAATAACTTATCATTGAAAAAATTGCTGTAATATATTTAATTAAACACGTTTTTAAATATGTTTAAGCAATCCTCTTTTTGATGGCTAACTATTTCTCATTAGGAGGCCTCTCGAGTCTTAAACGATGGATTGCCGGTAGACTATGCTCAAAAGAAATGAATAGGTGAACGTGAAGGTCATTCATAAACAGGAACCCACAAAACTCGACCAGTTTCTTCGCAAGACTAAATCTACTTTATAGCTATTGCTCTTTTTATGCGTCTGGCTAAAAGATATGCAAAATTACAACATATTCTCTTGCAGTCGAGCCCAGCGGGACACGGGATCGATCGTAGGAGTACCGCGCTGCGCGGCTGTTTGTACAACTGTCGACTTGTGCTTCAAATGAGTAACATTCTGTTACTAATTTATCTTACAATGCATTAAGAAGGCCATTCGTCTTTTTAAATGATTAAGTTTCTATAAAGTGACTGACTATGATTATTACTAAGTCAGAACTCAGTGTAAGGAAACACCTAGTAATGCTTTCATCTGAATTTTAGTTTGAGTATTCCTGAGGCAAAGTTGTAAGTTGTCGTAACATATAATAAAAATTAGATACCTAGTTAAAAAAGGTTAAACCGACATATGTATTTCTCAAAAAAGTATAATAACATTTCGTATTATCTTTCAGCTAAATTACTGCAGTGTGTTCACGTGTGTTGTGTACTCGATTAGCCTGAAAAGTAGCGAATAATTATTAAAGTAGAATTATTGCCGTATGTATCCGTATCGATTCGCATAGACATTACTCATGTTACTAACATTGTTCCTGAAGTGAGCAGGCGTCACGTTTTAGTGCACACGCTTGAAACCGGAACATCGTAACGTTACTGATTAGTGATTAAAATAGGTTTCAATAATGTTGCTGTTGTACAAGTCGAACTGTGAATAAAATATTTTATTCTGAAAGAAAACTCATATTCAACGGTTGAACGATAAAGGGTCAATGACATTCCATATGAACGCAGCAACTAGCCGTTGAACTAAGTATTAATTGTCATTAATCTATCGCCGACCGCAGACAGCGATGTAACCAAATTGTATCATTGTACGTCGCGCTATAACACGGCGCTAAGCGACGCGCTGCGGCTTAACCGCGCCAAATTAAATTTAAACCGTAAACACGTGTAATTTGCACTATGAGTTAATAATCGTGTAAATTCTGTTTAACATTTCGCAATTCGCCACCTCATTATAGCGAATGTCGTTGAAAATTTTAGAATAATTTTACAGTGAATAAAAGTTATTACGGAAAGGGCATTTCTATTTTAAAACATAATTTTATAATATGAAAAGAACGAACCTCTCATTCTGCTTCGAGTTAACGCCTATTCAAGACTTTCGTATGACTGCATTTAGTTGTATTTAGGGCATTGTGGGAAGTGCGACCTTTATAGAACGATCGCTTTGAGCGGAAAAAGCTCGAGGAGTGCTATTTATTCAAAATCCAAGGACGCCGAAGCAAATAACCCGCCAACGGATTCTTCATACTAACGGAACCGTAAAATGCGTTTCTCTCAAAAGATCCTAGGCTTCGGTACCCGCGGTCACGAGCTTTACGCCTTTTTCAATTCCACATCGCACGCGGAACCGATCCTTATAAGAATAACGTTAGCATCAAATTGGCGTGCACATGTTCCCCGTGGAATTTAATAACCTTTGCGGCGCTTCACACTTCGCATTAACCAGTGTAACGAAACCGCGCTTTTTATGCAAATGCTCATCTGACACCGCTTTATATCTCTGTAGACTTTACTTGGATGTGGCGAACGTATTTCAGCCAATGGAATATTACATTCCTACTGTTTTATTTTCTATGTTGGAAATAGTTTGTAAAGAAAGAGAGGAATAATTGTAATTTCTATCTGTCATTACGTCTTTATTACTTATAATTATACATTAATCTATATTGGTATAGCGCAAAACGACCAGTTGTTCATTTTGGATGAATGTTTTATAAGTCCCTTGCCGTAGCGAGTGAGGAAGTGAATGTGGAATAATAAAAAGAGACGTTAAACCATCTATATCTTCATAAAAGCGAATCGAACACGAAACGTAAGCGTAAGACACCTTTTTACATTGTGCAAGTGTCTAAGACGCTCCCAAAGTAAACCCGCCGACGCCTCGCGAGCGACGATCCACTCATCCCCTCAGATTGCAATATCTTTTATTTTTTCACACAACGTCTTGAACCAAACCCTTGCGATGATATATGTTTATTGTATAGAGACTGTCTGAAGATTATTGATTTTCACTTACACGGTTTTCCTTATCATGAAATAAATCTTAAATTGTTTTCCACGTATAAACATATAAAGAATTCTTTAAATCCAATTTACACTTAATACGTTCTTATCGTTGGGAATTAAATGTTTTTTTTAGATATATGATTAATTAATTAGTATTTTTGGCCATAAATTACGAGTACACCCGGATTTGGTTAGTTGAAAAAAATATGAATAACCTTCAGAAAAAGCCTTCAGAACTAAAATAAAATGTAATAATTATTTATCAGTACAAAGTAAAAGACTAATGAACAGTATTAAATAAATATTTAGAGGAAGGTATATGCATTATTTTAAGTCAAACCACAAGATAATGGAAATATATTGAAGTGAAATGAACAATTTAGTTATTGTAGTGGAAATTATGAGAACATCGAAAATATATTCTCAACATTGTTGTACCGCAGACAGTACTCCTGACTTGTAGCCGGTAACGAGGACTTCGTAGCAAACGGTCGTTATCCTCATGCTATAAGCTGCGACGTTTCTAAAGCTATGGTTAGCCACGGCCGCGCAAATAACTTAACGAAATCGTTTGGTCCGAAAACACGTAGCAGTTTCGTAGCACTGTAGCATCATACAGACTCTCTGGGAGTACAAGTAGCACTATACTGTAGAGTCGGGCGCTCGTATCGTTTGTTGAAAAATAAAGAACGGGACAAAGCCGACGAACTGCGCGGTATCTCCGACAAATTAACGATATGCCGTATGGAATTACTGAATCGAGCCACACACGTCGCCGCACGAGCCAAATTGCATTTTAACGTTATGGCAATAGGGTGCAGGGTCGAGCCGCCACTGTTAAATAATGCAGGTAAAAATGCGTGAGTAGTAAATCAGAACGAGGGAATAATTTTCCCGGGCGAGAATGTGGTAAATCAAGGAGGACGTCGACTCCCCTCTCGTCGCAATACAAATGCGTACTGTAATTAAAACTGTAGTGAATTTAGAATAGAAAACTATTATATCCAACACGCAAAGAGATAAAGGCTGCTCAAGTGTGAACCGCGCTCAAAGAGCCGTCTCGCGCTAGAATGGTTATTTTCTAACTGCAATAAAAGCAGAACAATATAATGATGGTGGTTTTATGAATCGTCATAGAACCTTTGCTTTCCTATCATTTCATCTGAGTTACTGTCAGTGTATGTGACATACTGCTGGAAGTATCAACAGTGTACGGTTTTGAATGTTGATAATAAAAGTAGGAAATTGCGAAGCTCCAACTTCCGAAAATCCTTGAAATTCCTCGCACTCATTAAGTAATTCTACAATACCTTAGGAACCGATCTAGTAGTAGTAGTCATAAAACATGAAACTTCATAGGCAGCTAATACTTGTAGAAAATAGTAATCAGTAAGGATCAAGAGTGAGATAGTCTCAAAAGACATTTATGAGATGCATATTTTATCATGCAGTATATTTAGATGTAACTTCATTTGTGACTTTTAATATTTTAACAGAATAGCCGTTTGGCTCAAATTATTTACTTGAGCGTTGATATAATATATTTTTATTATTAGGCTAACCACTATATAGATTGTTAAAGTACAAGGTCGCTCGTATTGCGGTGTCCGGTGGAGCATGCGGCGTTCCGACTTTCTTCCCTTAACATTCGGGGTTAATAATCTCCTTCCGGAAAATTCATGGGTGAATAATACGGGTGAATAATCTGCGGCGTCGGCCTTTTTGTGGCTTAAAAACTGAACGGCTCCGCGTGACGCCGAGAGGACATGAACGGATTTGTAATAACGTTGACGAATGCGAGCGCTCGATATTGGATTTTGAAGACTTACTACAATTTATTCTTATTATTCAATTTGTAGATTTCAAAATTTTCATTAATATTTATTAGAATTTTTAGTTCCTGTGATTTTTTAACTACACCATTGTATAATGATAGTTAATGTAACTTAATTTCACAGTTACAGTACATGTCACTCAATTTCTATATATCTTCATATCCCTATCAATTTTTAAAGGAATTGTTTACTGAATCATGGACATTCGCTATTTTTTTTGTCAAACAACTATTTCTACTTATTGAAATACCAGTTGATTTAATGATAGCAGATGTAATAGTTTGAATATTAATTCAAGTATAATTAATTCAATAATAATAATTAATGAATCAAGTATATTAATTCTAGTATTAACTAGATGAACATGATACGTGTTGTATAAAAGTCTGAAATGAAGCATTTGGCAAGAAGCATTTGGTTCATTGCGCTCTAATCCTCGAAGGCCAAGGGATAAGAGAGAAAATGAGATGTTCCGTGCTATCCGCCGCTAATTCTCAAAGAAACAGATGAAGAGAATTTACGATTGGCGGTAAGCCCCCTGTCTTTTGTGAATGTGTTACATAAATTCTTATTAAGAAAAAAATATATATTTGAGAATATGTACCTAAAACGGACTGTTTGAGTACAAAGATGTCTATTCTTTTAAAATACAGATAAGGTTTTCTAAGTTCACAAAGTTGGGACAGAGGCTAGCATCTAATTTTTATAAACTTTGTAGGATCATTCCCGTGCATTGAAGCGCACGCTGTAATGTCTATATATGATGATCTTTTATCATAGATTTCGTTCGTAGTAAATACAAAACGGCGGACTCCAAATAACGGAGTCTTAATATTAAATGAATTTGCCTCTGCTTTATATTCAAGACGAAATAGTCTGTGTTTAAATGTCCCCGTAGCTTACTCGGCGCGGCACTCGCTTAGCAAATAATGACCGAAGTTGTACTGTAACGAAATTTGGAGCACAACAAGATACTCGTGAACCGAATGCGTAAAACTGCAAATGCTACAATTTTTCTTTCAAATCCTCAGTTTTAAGAAGAAAACCGATACCTTTTCCCGTGCTTTAAAGTACGAGTTAGTAGTGGCGGTCGCGTGTCTGGAACCGGCTTAAGTGATATTCATGTTCTCAAGCGCCCGCGCTACCTCCGACGGGATAATTGTTTATTTACGACGATTAAACTTAGAATAATGACCCCGGACGAGCTCCGAGACGGAGCGGCGGCTTAAACAGTTACAAGCGTGCTTTGCCATTAAAAACCCACAGTTGCAAGCCAAGAAAAAATTCTTGGCTTTTCAAAATTTCTCTTTTTTGTTTTCCTAACTTCAGCGACCGTTACGGCGGCCATACTCTTTTGTTTTACATAATTATCTCTATAAAATGTTACCTAGTAATAAATTTTGTACTCTAATTTTGGATTATTTTATGGTAAGATTCAAATATGACGAGTTGACTTCAATGCAAATTCTTAAATATAATTCTACGAGCACTGTAGCGATGTCTATGTCAATTGAAGATCATAGAATTATTTTAGAATATATCATCAGAGCTCAATTCATAGTGTCTAGACGGAATCCGACACATTAATGAAACAACGCTCGGACTTTCCTGGAAAATGGGACAAATAAAGAAATCACTGGAGTTAGGTAAAGACAGTAAAAAATAATAATAGACAGAATAAAATGGTTGTGGACGTCGTTAAAAGAGATTGGTCCAATAGAAAAATGGTTAATGTCGGCGCCGCACGCGGCCGCGAGTGTCTGATGAGGAGAGCGGGCCGAGATCAAATAAACACTTAATTTCATCTCGTTATTTTCTTGAAGACGAATAGGATACTGGGAAAGTATTTCTATGGTAAATAATATATATAGACTGGCTTCTCTTTCGAGTAGATAAAGCCCCTGACTGCTGAACGTGGGTCCAACTCCCGCTGAGGACAAAAGTTTGTATGATGAGCATAGTTGTTTGTTTGTTCCGTGTCTGGGTGGAATCAAAAAAACACACAGGGAGGACTCCGAGATCTTCGGAGACACTTTTATGACAGGCCAAAGATACTGTACCTTTATTCTTTTCCCAAGATACAGGGACAAACAATACATATACCTAACTGATGTTCATGTTGTATAGTCATATGCAAAAATCTATGCACCAAAGTACACAGAACGGAGCGCACCGCATCGAGTAACCCAACAATAGACGACTGTCCGTGAACTGTCGAAAATTGCCGAACAAAAACCGGATTAAGCCGGTTATCGGTGGCGGCTAATAATAATAGTGTCCCCAGTAATCCGCCATGATGGATGACAGTTCCACCCTCCCCCACCCCTTTTAATTGCCGGCGTGAATATACGGCCGTCAGTCATGGGGAATTTTCGATTTATATTATAATAAGTTCGATTTGGTTTTAGTCACAGGGTTCCTTGACGGGCCCTTTAATAAAGGTTTTGCCACTTGCGCGTGCATTCGCTTTATGAAATCTAATCAAAAAGGGGCGACGAGAGAATCGGGAAAATTTGACATTTTTAATTTCATTAATAGCAAGCCCCTTATATCACAATGCTATAACAGAAAGTAATTAAAAATAAATTAGCAATGTAAACACAAGAATAAAGGCAAAATGCAATTCGCATTTTCCTTATTCATATTTTTGGATTACATCACATACGTATGATATATCTATATACCTATTTGTAATAATAATTATATCTAAACCCAACGACATATTTAGAAATACGCAACATATTGTACATGTCAAGCAACTGTCTGAGCACTACAGTACAGGGTCTGCCTTTTAGAGCAGATGGTTGTGTGGGAGTTATATCAACATATTATTGTTGTTTACCGAAGGGCAGCTCGCTTGCGTATTAACAGAAATGTACCAAACGTTAAACCTGACGCATTGGATTAAAAGGTACGAAAGAGGCGGTCGGATTTTGTATCGAGCTTAAATGAACAGACGCTTAAAGTGTACGTTACAAGTGACGTAGTGGCGGACGCGGTCACCTTTAGGACGGGGAATGAATGCTATTGGCAAATTTTACGAGTATTACTTTGCATGAAGATCACCGATAGCTGTCTATCTTGACAGCGGTTTTTCAAAATCAAAGAACGAAAGGCTAGATTTGCATAAATTTGAACAAACGTGAGCTACAAATAGAAATTTTACAGATTTTTAATATCGGTATAATAATTTTAGATGTTAAAAATAAGTCTAATTAGATATACCGAAATAACCATAAAGTGGGTTTGTAAATTAAAATGAACGCTAAGCCGCAAGGTTAATTCTCCGATATTTTATATTTATGTATAACAACATTTTTGTTAGGTAACAATTTAAAAAATATATCAGCTCGAAAATTAACAAAGTAATATCGCATAAGTTTTTTTACACTAAATCTTTTTTTACACTAACATGTTGCTCCATCAAGACATGCAGGTATATTTCACTGGTATAAGCACCAGACCACCCCTACTGGAAATTCCAACTACCCAAACGGCAGTAACTGTGGCAATTCCACTGGGGCAAGGCCCAACTGTCCCCTTATAGCGAAAAGTCATCATACTCGTAAGCCATAAATTATTGCTCAATTTTACAATAAACGCGTATAATAATTATAACACAATTCGTACAACTTTATTATTTCTATTTACACTTTAGCAGTCACACGCACGTCACGCGGTGACGTATTAATTGTGATATTTAAACGAGTCTACGGGGAGCCGTAACAAGTGGCAATGAAGCCATAAACCGGTCGCAATACTGCAGTGAACGGTATTCACGGCAAAGATCACGAAGGGCGCGGTGTGCAGACCTCTGATCGCTTGTATTTCAAGTGTACATGTGGATTTTACATGTTATTAAATGATTAATATAACCTCCAGAAATAATATAAAAGAAACGCTACCTATGGCGGAGACGTCTACTGTTTGAATAATTTTTAACGTAAGTTGGTGGAAATTAAAGCGCTTGTAGCTCCCGACTGTTTACTTGAAATGTACGTGCAATATATGTACATAGAATGAATAGAAATGTAGCGCAGTTGCCCGGCGAGTGGAAGATTAAAGAAGACTGCATTTCGTTCAGATACGGTAATAATAAATGCAATTTCCATCGGATCTCGTCCCCACCGACGGGGCTCGTGAATAACAACCTTCGATAGATATGAAACTGATCAGACTATCCTGAAAAATGCGCATAAAAAAAGACAAAATCAGGAACAAAACCTTTATTTATACAAACATGAGTACATAAAAATTTTCATCAAAAAATCAAAATTGCTTACATCAGTCCATATTAAATCATTAATATTTTACAAATTAAGTTCAAAAATCATAAATAATTAATAATAATAATACCATATTTTTTTATTTAGGACTCCCGGCATCAGCTTTCATGCAATATACATCGAAAATCACTCAAGAATAAAGTTTTATGAGGGAGTGTATGATATCCAGTTTTTTATTTATTCCTCTAAGCAAGTCTGAGTTAAGTCCTTTACTTATAAACATGTACAAAAACACTCACGAAACCTTTAATGGTGACCTCTATTAGTATATACCTATGGCAGGACTTAGCAGAATCTCAACCAACATATTGATATGTACAGTGATATCGACTAATCCCCACGTTCCCAATTTGCGTTAAGAGAAAGATTGGGACCGATTCAGCTCGGAATTAGGATTCCGCGCGCGGACCAATCACGCGCCATTGTGGCCGCGGGCCCCGCGCAATTAAATTACACGCGGGTTCCGTACGTACGGTGAATGTGTAAGGTCCCCTACATTTACGTCCCGGGAAGGGTGGGCGTATGTCCAGGGCCGCTTACACCAACAAACCAACATACACAGTTCCCGAATACCAGTTAACAGCGTTTACGGGCACGCGGCGTTCTGACATTAGTTAATGATTTCAAATAGGACCTCAGTCGAGTGGTATGTCGGGTTGAAATAGTTAAAGATTATAGGAATATGTATTTTACATACATTAAGGAGCATATAATGTACATATTAGAAAGCTCATTTAAGATTCCAAAATATTTCAGATGATTACTATCGAAATTAATACGCTAAATTGATTTAAATGCACCCGGACAAGGTTCTATCACTCTATTATATTGGCGACTGCATAATTCGTATCCACAAGAAAAATTGAAAGCAAAATAAAAAGTATCTTTATAGCAAATACGCGAACTAGTCATCTCTCCCTATTCCCTATACATGACCATCTATCAGTTGTAGTTGCGGACAAGCACCGAACACGTACAATACATGTGTTATCTGTAGTGTATCTAATATTGATTCTCACCTTATTGCTGGAGCATCGCACGAACAGAAGTTGCAGAGTTCCTTGCTCCGTAGTAAATATTTACCTCTACGGAACACCTTCTCGAACACTGGCGCATTCAAAATACACTCCTGTTCGGTTAGCACTACAGTCTATTTTCAAATGACAGTAGACGTCGTAAGTCCATATCGTTGTTTGTGTTTGAGCACCGTCGAGCCGAGAACTACTGGTTAACGATTGTTTAACTTAATCGTTATTTTTAACGTCCACATTAAAGTTATTTTTACGGTTATCGTTGTGGAGCAGTTTACTTCGATATACACTTTGTTTTACTGTTTATACTACCAGTTGATTTTAATTCGTAGAGATATATGCTCTCTCTATCATGCTCAATAATCTAAGAAAAGTGTAATATTAAATTTATTAAATTGTGCACTACAATAATAATATGAGAATTGAAGGAAATTCTTAGTATGTTAGCATTACAAATTATTTTTATATGTTGAGAAATACAACTTTTAATAATAATCTACTGAACTTTATTATATACCACTCAGTTGGGATCTAAAGAGAGTTAACCTTATCAACCTACTGGTACTTAATTTACACTTAAAACCTAACTTAACACACAATATTAATTTGAAACTTTAAACTTTCGATTTAAACAAAATTGTCTAGTACTATAATTTTTTATTTTCCCACTTCGTATATGTCCAATACGTTAGTGTTAATTGTATTCGTAACTTGACTTTTCACAATTAATCACGAAATCAATAATGTCATTAAAGTCTAGTGCCTAGTCTAATTCACAGTACTAATCTATCACTACTAAATAATATCTAAAGATCTAATGACAAATCTATATCGAAACTCTTGTTAAATGTATGAAAAGTTCGTGAAAGTGAAGACGTGAGCGGTCGTGCGAATGGATCACCGCGAGGGCGGGCGGCGGTCTCGCTGCGCCGCGAGCGAGTGACGGCGGGCGGCGAGCTCCGAGCTTTAATATCGCGCCCTGTTGTACGTACGCGTGCTTGATAGTACATAACTGTCTGTAAGCTTAATACTGTAGCGACTTGACTACACATTAAGTTGCGGGAATTAATCTAGTCGTGAATTTTTTGTAAGATCCTGAAATTAATATACAATGTACAAGTACATACATAAGAAATTTAAAGCAATCATTCCTAGTTACGGAAATCTAGATTACAAATTGTATTTGCGTCTTAATAGTAGATAAAGTATCCGAATATTTTCTTAAGACTGGTCCAAATCTTCTCGCATTAGTAAGAATTATGTTTGCTTACCAGAGATGCGTCAAATGGTGGCACGACGTAAAGAGGGATTTAAGTCTGTTACGGTTTGTAGGTATGTTGTTGTTTAATTAATTTAACTTAAAACAGTATAAATGTACTTTGTAAAGATGCAAGTAACAGATGTAAGGTAAGCTGATAGAGCAGCTTAAATAAAACTTTCACATTCCCCACCTGTTACGGTACCTAAATGAAACTATAAAAATAAATAACTAGTTAATACTAAACCGCGCTGAAGATAACATAACGAGGGACGGTGGACCTACAAGCTGTTACAAGCTTTTAAATTGGTCCCTTTATAACAGTTTTATTACACTCTATCGACTCCTAAGTACTTTTTAACAGACCCTTACCAGTATAGTATTACCAGTATTGACAACTTATTAAAGTCATCAAATCGTTGTAAAACGAATAATTCCAAATAAGTTAGCATAGATTTAGATCAAAAATTTATTCTACGAGAAATCTATATTGATGATTAAAATATGTCAATAATTTTTAGTCCCTATATCCAATAGTTAGTCGACTATTAAAAAGATTATTAAATAATAATATTAATAATAAGGAACAATATTTAGCTATCAAACCGTTTTAATTATATAATTAAATTTCTTACAAAATATCTCAACCACTACATGGTATAAAACAAAGTCGCTTTCCACTGTCTGTCCCTATGTATGCTTAAATCTTTAAAACTACGCAACGGATTTTGATGCGATTTTTTAAATAGATAGAGTAATTCAAGAGGAATGTTTATATGTATATAATAACATCCATTAATTAGTAGAGAAATACTGTTATTTTTGAGGTTTCTAATGTGATGTCGTAAATAATTAAATTTTTTGTGGCGGTGGCGGGACGAAGTCGAGGGCAAAAGCTAGTAATTAATAAAAAAGGAAATAGTGGGAATGAAGTCAACCTTATAAAAATATTTAGGCACGATTTTCACAAAAATATCCGTATTCATTATATCGATTATAAATAAATTTTAATATTGGGCATTTAGTGTTAAAATGAATATTAATAATATTCATCATTAAAAGCACACGCAAAAATATTTATTTAATGGCCATAAATATCCGCTGGACCCTCTAAGCCGGTCACGTCAGTAGCTGGCTACACCGCCGCCCGCCCTATTTAACTTTACGCGCTTATAAAATTTTTACGAGCCTTCCGAGAGGATCACGATCCGCGTTAACTGCCACTCTAGATCGACGAGGGTACAGATAACAACATTATTCAATAAATAAATGAATTTAATATTTTATTCAGATTGCTAACGTAGACAAATTGCACCACCAGATTTATTACGGTGATACGATACAAAAATATGTAGACATAACGATAACACGATACCAACATACTAGTTTCGTTCGTCTTTTACAGGAACTTTTGTATGAAATATTAGTGATTTTTTTAGGGCAAGATATTACAGCATAATCATATGTGTACAGTTACAACTTAATGCTCGTTAGCAGATCTAAACCTATTATTTGTCTATCTCTGTAGTAATTATTTCTAATTCCCACTTTCTTGGAGATTAGTGTGCGTATCGTTGTAACATCCTGTAGATAGCATCTGAAATTTTAAAACGAATTTTTAATCATACCGAAAACGCGCCAAGACAGTTATTTGTCAGCGCGCAAGTACTCGCTGGGCTCGCTGACAATTGTCTGCGGCTCACTAACGACTCACTTACTTAATTACAGCAAAAAAAATATTGAAATCATCACACGTGACAAGCTCGAGTGAAGGTACGCGAGCCCCTGGGACACGACCTCACACGTAGCATTGTTAATTTATGACACGACTACGCGGGACCCGACACCTCGTAAACTCCGCTACGATTACACTCTTCATATGTGTGGTTTATGGTGTTTCATTGCGCTGTATGGTGCTTAATGGTGAGAGCCGAGGGCGTGTTGCGTACCTCGTACCATTGTGTTATGGTAAACATACGGCGCATTGTGAACTAATGTACATTCTCATTTATTCATTCGTTCATCATCGTAATTACGTTTTTCGAGTAACACTTTGTTTTACAAATTAATACAATGCATCATCGCATGCTCGAATTCTATGTATAAAGTTTAATACACACCGAGCACTACCTCGAGCTCGCGTTGTGCACTTATAGATACATATACATTTAGTTCAATAGTACATATAACTGACCATCGCTCTTTCTGAGCTAAGAAGAAGAAGCTAAGAAGTATTTACAAATAAACGTTAACGCTTAAGATTTCAATGCACGGGAATGGTAATCTATAAATAAGATAAAAGCAGACACAACTCTCAGACAAACCACTTCATTGTAATGCTCGATTAATTATCTAATAATCCCGGTTGCACTCGAAAGGGATAAAGCACGCCCTCCCCTAAATCCCGAACGGGTTCGCATCTGCGCGAGCCGGCAGCGAGTGTTTGCACTGCATTCTGCTTGGGAAACTTACCAGCCGGTGTTAGTCACGCTTCTGGATAATTTTTAACTACGTTGGACAATATTGGTTTAAATAATAGTTTCGAAATCTTGATGGTAATACATACCTATGACTGGAAAGGATGCAGGACGGTAGAAGACAACACCTAATAATGATCTTACACGCAACACGAGATTATGGATTATTTATGAAATAATCCTTGTATATATTCAAACTTCTTTAAAGTTCTGTAATAATAGACCAGTGTTTCTTTATACTGTAAATGAGGAGGTTTTAAAGAAAACTAGTTGATTTCGCAAAACATTCGTTCGGAACAATCATTGAAGATAATGTGATGATGTAATTTGTAAGAGATCGAAACAATCCGCAAGTTTAAAAAGTAATGCGAAACTTTGTTTGAATTTCAATTGCAAAATCACAAATGCTGCACCTGTTTCTGTCTTCAGCTGGGGTGTCTACACGATTGTTACTACACAGCGCCACTATAAAAAAGATCAAAGTGAAACACACTGTGTTTTTAAATTTCATAATCTGATAATACACTGAAATTGGTTAACACACGCCCCATAATCCCGAACGCTCGCGAGCACGGAGCCGGGCAGCGCTCGTGTGCACCACCCTAGCGGGGGTACACTGGGAACATGCACACCCGCCACTCTACAATAATTATTACAAAGATTATTTATTGACTGCCTCGTTGGTCGGGCGGTTGCTAGCGCGACTGCCGATCGGGAGGGGCTGGGTTCAAATCTCGGGTTGGGTACTGTTGGATTTTTCTAATTTAGAATTTCTAGTAGTGACTCAGAGTCTGGATG
>DWDX01000906.1:0-21898 GCA_018245675.1 Agara michaeli | reverse complement strand
TCCCGTGCCCTACATAACTGGCACCCGAACTTGACAACCGGAAATAGACTGAACTTTTTAAAATCTTAATGAAGAAGACCATACACTAGAATCAATGTCAAAATACTGTTGCATTTCATATTCTTTAGTTCAGAAAAGTACCTATAAAAATATAGTGTAATATCAACGACGAATACAATTTAAAGTGTATTCTTACGAAAACGGCATTTTCCACTAATAAACATTGGACAAAGTTTGTGGTATTGACGAGTGTAATAATTATGAGATAATGTGTTACAACCGACAGGTTGCGACAGGAGCCGAATGTTGTAAGGCACTAACCGGATAAACAAAGTTCTTACGGCCTTTTCGCGGATGAGTCACTGCTTGCCTTGCGTAATTCTCCATAACGCGAATCACGTTCGTGTATGGTACACAGGCTGGATGGTCTCCTATTCGATCGATGCTTTGTCAAGATTATCAAACAATACGAACACTTCTTGCTATTTTTTAAACCGACTTTATACTGGATGTACGATATATTTGCTTTTGTAACAAATAAAATAGTAATTATTCGAAATATAGAATTTTATCAATCCTTTATGTTGGCAACTGTTGGATACGGTTCTCTCACAATATGAGGGTTCGCAAACTTCAAACATCTTAGAGCATATTATGAAGCACCGTATGAGATATGCAAGTTTCTTCACGATGCTTTTCGTTATAACGATTGATATTTAACATTTAAAACCCTCTTAACTTTGTGCATTCCGAGGGATTTAATGATATCCTTACATGTAGAGAATATTGAACGTACTCACGCGAAAGAAATATACATATTGACATATCGTCAATTCGCTTCTTAAATCCAAGGGAAAATGCAACAAATCCGCGGTAGCCGTGCCGTGCACAGCGGCCGGTTATTAAAGTGCAAGATAAACGTGTTATCAACGTAATCGCAACAGTTTCCATTTCGCAGCCGACTTTCTTTCGTTTCCCGCGTGCGGGGAAAGTGCCCGCGCTTTTCCGTCGCCATCTTTGATATCGCTCCCCCTCTTGCGAGCCGCATATTTGCGTTGTTTTGCTGTTATAAATGCGTCGTCTATTTTTAATGTGATACGTTCTTATAACACACATTGTACACACAGAGTGAAAAAACCTAAAGCATTATTGCTTATGCGTTCTTTACATTTTGTTTCGTTATTGTTAAACAATTTGTGTTCCAATTTCAGTGCAAGGTTGTAATTGATTTTACTTTAATTTATGTTAACAATGTCTCGATTATATTTAGTTGTGTAAATAATTTACGTTTTATTTGCTGTGTGATGCAGACGTGCACTTGAACTAGTAAAGCGCGAATGAAAATTTATGACTCATTTACAAATGATGTTCGCAGCAACTAACAGATGTTTTTAACAATTCACGTGTAAACAGGTGCAAGGAGTCAAGAGTGAAAGTCACCCCGTGATGCATGCGATGTAAAAACACATTGACATCAATAATTATTGCATATTAATTTATTGCGTATATTAATCTTATTTAAATTTTATCAAACTATTTAAGTGTTACTTTACAAGTCATTTCATAAATAGAAAAAAAAAAACAATTTTTAGTATCAGACGATAAGATAAAATATTTTAAGAACCGTGTATATTTTTAAATTTTGAAAATATATTCTGTAATTTGAAAAACATTTAAATCACGAACACTTACACTTTCAAAACTTTCTGAAACTTTTATTGCTCACTGCACGTGATTTATAGCAAAGGTCGGTGGTGTCAACTGGCCACGCAGGTACGCGGCTATTTCCAGCGCGGAAGCACTGACTCGAGTTACCGCTTCCCGATATGTTCTCCACTAAAATTATTTTTACGAAACCCGTCTACTCGCCCGTACATTATTTATGAACGTAAACAATCGCTAAGAAAGCGCGGAAAACACGAAAACGTGACCAAAAGGTCTTGGCAGAATGCGAGATACATTTGCCAATTTTTTTTAGCCCGCGTGAAGTTTACGCGTGACTTTCAACTACACCCTAATTATAACATTATGTTTTAATGACAACGTTTAAAAATGAAAGTATATTCATTGAAAATTAACAAATAATGTTAACTTAATGTGACAGTAATTGTCAAATTACCGATTTGAGAGTTGTTGAAATCGGTGATTTGGAATAATGAAAAAAAATCGCACTGCCATAATTAAATTCAAATCTCCAGTATAAATCATATAAGTCGATAGCGCGCGGTCATCCGTAGGTATTAAATTGCTAATCTAATAGAGTACACATTGATATTCATCAAATTTAATTTGATCTCCATCATCCATGAACCATCATTAGCGACACAGGTCTATCGGCGTGGTCTATCGTTTGAAATAGCAGCGGCTTCCCGGATGTTAGACTCTGACGTCACGCATCTCGCTAGATTTCCCGAAACGGACGAACAATTTAAAATGTACCTTAGCTTTGATAACATAAAGTTCCTATCGGCAGAGCGACGCGTCGAGTATCATTAAACAATGTTATAACAAACGCTCATTAACAGACAAACAAATTTGCTTTGACATAGTTGAATGTGAACTGATTGTTCTGGAAAAATATGTCTGTCTACTTCAGTCTGTTACAAATTCTGTCTTCTTAGAAAAGTGTCGTCATCGGCCCTCTAGCGTACTACTGGACCTGGGCGTCACCTGATGCAGTAATTTGTCTTCTTTTAACTATTATTTATGAAACATATTATACATTATCATGGTGACATTTCGTCAATAATATTTTTTCCTGCTCAGCTGATCCTTTTTGCAGCACAATGATGAAATACATAAACCTCTTTTCCTCATTGCGTAATAAAAATATAAATATATTGAATCAACACGGTCATCTGATCGTAGAGTAGGTGCTGAGCCTGTATAACCGTAACCGGGCAGTCGATAAACATACATACATGCACCTACATAGCTTGCATACAGGTAATTCCACAGCCGGACACAGGTCTATATATATCATATTGTATATAAAAATGTAGTTTACGGAAGCTGCAGTAGTTCAGGAGGCTATAGCGCAGTATGGCTTGTGACTAAAACGAAACGCGAATGTCCGCATAAAAATTCATGTTTTTATTTAGCATTCGAAAATTTTATCGACTTTATTTATCGCAGTTAGTTTTATTGAAAAAATTCTGTTCAAATATGTACACGATAAACTTGTGTTTATAGATAGAGTATAAAAATTGCTCAACTCTATTTCTTCCAAATATATTCACTACAATTTGATTGCTAAAGGTAGACTTTCGAGAAAGAATCCTAGCATGATTGTAGTAGATATTGTACTTAAAATTTTTGTATACCAACAACGCTCGAAGTGCTAATAGGAAAGGAAAAACCTATGACAGAATGCCGCAGCATAGGTAATCATGCTATTTTAATCAATGAACCACGTGACAGTGAAAAAATTTATTTCAATAAAGAAAAAAATTGAAGTGCCAAACTGAACTAACCATATAGAAAAAAAATTTCGTCTATTGACAGAACGCAGATCGTCCTCATATTAAGTGTACCATAGATAACAGAAGCGCGTCTATTACGTCAAAGAACGTGACGTGGGCACTTATTAATAATATCACACCATCAATGTGAGCCATACTTCCTGTATTACAGAGCCATAAACATACCGCGTGCTCCGGCACGTAACGTTTGACTCTGATTTTGATCTATTCTCGATGAAACTAACGATTTTGTTTAAATTAAACAGTACAAATAATACACTACAAGAAAGGACGTTGCCGCCAAATATTTTACTAACACGACAGAACAGACTCAGGCCACAAGTATTGCTACATAATATTTATCTTTAGCAATCACCGCAAAATATATTTTACTATTGTTTGTATTGAAATTTTAGGTCTTCTTAAAGTTTAAAACCAAATTTCATTCAATTAAACAAACATTTGCGTTACTCACTTTTACTTTAAACGTCATACATTACTTAGTTACCTAATTCACCTAATTTATCATAATATGTTCCTCCTAATGTTTTTTCGGCTACAGTTTTGCCATTACCTAAATTTCTGTTCATTTTATAAATCCAAGTGAGCTCGTGCGCACATGCGTCAATTGGTATAATAAACCACGTCGTAAATCCACAAATCTTAAGGAGAGCTTAATTATTTCCTTTTGCGATATAAAACTACGTTTGAAAATTCTACAAATCCAAGACATTTTTTATTATAACTGTTAAGCTGTGACGAGTTGAATTACGTTTGAGAGAAGACACGATAGCTATAATTCGAGTTACATGTTCTTTGTCTTGTCTATTGTAAAGCAAGCATAATATTTATATGCGTGATATATGTATTGAAAAAATCATAATTACCTAATGCTTTACAGTGATTATGTCTCTAGGAGATTCCCGGAATTTCCAATACAGCTGCTATAAATCGAGTTTTGTTATTAAATGCGTATAGGCTTCAGTTTGACTACTAACTCATATGACGGTAGATATATGAGGTGCAGTCAAGGATGCTTGGATAACTATGTAGAAGGTTGCAATCAATGCGCAATGATGATTCGTGCTAGTTCGAGCAAATCGTCAATATTCTAAGGATAATATTTTAAATAAATGAGTGCGACGCGTTTTAAGTCCCACTTCTGGGCGCAGGTCACTGCACTGCACGTTGCTCTACTGTGCCAATTAGTGGAGAAATAATACAAAATAGATAAAAATAAAATTAAGTATTTCAATGAATAAGCACCGATACTTCGTTCTTATAACAAGGTCCATAGTTAAATATCAAGAATTAATTTTATTTAATAGAACATATAATAATACCAATAGCTTCATTGAAATAGAAAAACAAATAGACATGAATCTTTACATAATATAGATAATAATGTGTTTTCGAGCACGCGGGCATGCCCGGACGTCAACTGTGCATTATAATTTATTGTTGATCATGCAATTTATTGTAAAACTGATCAATGTTCCATTTCCAAAATCCCTTAAAGCAATGACAGTAAACTTCGTTCAGAAATTAAAATGTACAACAAAGTTATTAATGTCTGTGCGACTACGATAATATTAATTACTTTACAAATAAAGTAACAACATTAATCTCATTTTATTAATAACACGAATGCTATACCAATAAAAACGTCATTTCAAAAGTTATTTTTCTCCGCGTTTTCAGAGTCGACATTATTTTTTCACCGCGGCCAGATGTCTGCACACACGCAGTTTTTGTTTGTAATAATACCATCCATTCTTGTAGGAATTCCGTTGTTTCGCAAGACAATAGAACTCCCGATTGAGCTTTATGTCCCCTTTATATTACTTTTGAATCATAATATGTCTTTTGTGAATTAAACTCAAGTTTGTGAGGCTCTAGTTCAGCAAATCGAGTTCGAACGGATGGCTGCGGCGACGCGGGCCGGCTCACGACACGTGTTTTGACCGATTTCATTTATTTCTATTAAATTATTTCTGTATAATTATTACACAATAAAGTTTAGGATGTTCGCATAGTGTTCTTTAGGACTAGCCGTGTCTAAAATAGTGTACAAACAAACGGCCGAACGATAAACCGACGAAAAACATCACAAATTTATTACTCGTAAATATCACTTATCCTAATAAAAATTGAAATACCTCGTATGTGTAATGCAATGTTCTATTATTACAGATATAGACCCCAATTATTATTATAACGTTTATTTATATACAGTAAACCCCATAATACATCGCAAATGACGTGCATCGACATGATTATACCTAATATATGTTATAATAGTGTTAGCGCTTACATGTCCGGTTAATATCACCGTTGCGGGTTACTACACACTGCATACATACGTAATACCTTATCGTATTAATAATAATTAAACTCGCCAACAATAACACATTATTAGCGTACACGATGGATATAGGAATATTTTCCACTTTAATAACACGTCATCTGATGTAACATTGGATGTCGGAAACTGCACGTATGCACTTCGGTAAGTCCAGCTTAGCTCCGGAGTGAGCGAAATTAATTAAATAATAATTTATTAAAAGTTTTTTATAGTAAATTTTAATTTTGTTGTGATTTTATATAAAATTTATTTATAGTAAATGTTTATTCAAATATAGTCAGATTTAAATCGCTCAGAATACAAAGTACAATTATTTTACATAAAATTATCATAACTGAAAATGTTGTAGCCAAATAACGTCACCGTAAACGCTGACGAGGTCCCGCGGCGGTCGCCGAAATTAATATTACACGTGCATGTGTCGCTAATGTAACCAACCGGGTCAGGGGGTGGGGGTCGGAGTGGCCGCGTAGAGCGTTGCACCGATATAAACCAACAAAGAGCAGTAGAGAGTATTTTACTAACTGAAATAACAGACCGGCACCGCGCTAACCCACCCCTGCTCCGGGGCGAAGTGCATTCACCTGGCCTCCTCGGACCCGCCCGCCGTCACTTACACGAGTTAGTTAATATTTCAGCGCTGCTGGAAAGTAAAAGTAGTTTTCAGCGGGATTACAGAAAGTTCAGCTGTCTCGTTATGCACGGAGCGCTACGCTTTCGGTTTCCCTTGAAGCTATTTAATTTGCCATTTCGTGCACTAATAGGTACGTATTTTTGTTGAGATTACACTCGACTCTCTTTTTTTGTTATAACGGAGCGGGCGAACCTTCGTAACGCAATACGTGTGTACTGTGGGAGCTTCATTGGAATATTCTAGAAGCTAAGTTAGTTACCGCCAAGTATACCTATATTAATAAATAAGTTTATTTTTACAGTTAGTTGGTCGATTTTGTAATAGCTAGTAAGAATGCCCTTGCAAAACTATGGTGTGCAAATTTATATTAGAATTTAAATACGTGAAATATGGTATACATTAATTAAAAATACCTTATATTACATTACTAATTACTATCAATACATGCATAAAATAATTCTAAGTTAAACACATATAATAGGTAGTCTGACCTAATCGTCCAAAACACGAAACGAGGTCGCAGCCACAACGAAATCATTACAATACCCGGCGCCGCCCAACACGCCATTCCGCGTACCAACGAGCCTCTTTGTACATGAAAACGGATGTCAAGATATAGGAAGCCTAGGTATATCGGGCGGCCTGAATTTCAGTGCGTATCGATTGCCTAACCGCGCCGCCGGCAGCCCGGCCGCCCGGACCTATATTTGCGCCGGTTCACTGGAAACTGATAAATGAATACGCTCACATAGCCAACAAAGCCTCCGACTTTAGTCCGTTTTTATTCATTACAATCATTATTATGATATTGAAGCGCTTTCCCTCGTTCAACTAACGTGGGTCAATAAATATTTTTCGCTTGACACATTTTCATATATCAATTATTTTTGGAGAACTAGCAAAGAAAACAGCACTGTGGCTGTGGCGTACTGTGATCGCGTTGTACATAATACATATATATGTGACTAGGCAAGGTATACTTTCCACGCAGTTCCAGTCGATTTTCTCTGTTAACAGTTGGAAGCGACCTCACAGCGTCCCATGAGGGTGGACGACTGTTAACGACATTAACTGGGACACTCGTGACCGTTATCCACTAACGATCACCCCGAAGGATCGATGGTACCCTGCGTTGTTTAATTTCAAAAATCGTTCCAGATATGTAACCGCTACCGGACTACGGGACTTTTATCTTTGTATTATGTACTTACGTCTTCGGAACCGGCGTGCACGAATGTAAAGGGCGATGAATGTAAACGAAGCACGTCAGCTCTATAAAGGCAGAGATATTTGGCATTCGGCTCTCTCGCCCCACTGACGACCTGGCGTGATGATATAATAATAATAACGATATACGGACGTACGTCTGTATGCTAATATACTGCCTGCTTTCATTAGCTCATAGGGATTCAGAGGAAATCTCCGGCATCGGTCGAAATCGTATAACAACTTTGCAGTTTATTCTCCTGTTTAAAAAATCCGTTTACATATACACATATAAATGCAGGAAAGCTCTATATTATACGAATCTGTAAACAACACGAAAAACAAATGCATTTTCATTGCGGGAGAAAATTGAAATTTCTCCGAGGCGCGATCCAAACGGAATGGCGCAGCATTTCAATTTTCGCTAAGTGCAAAATGCTGGCATAAACAGAATAATTCCGTGTACGCTGCATGGGGTCGTCGACCTAAGAATAGCGGGGTCTGGACCGCCTTCCGATGTCCTGAATAATGCAGTCGCCCGGAATACCCTTGATGCACTGAATCTTTATGTTGCGCGCTGCAAATGAGCATCGTCTGAAGCGCATCTCTTTAGATCGGCTAGATCGCTTATTTCAGCTTATTGAAAATGCTCAAGGGAATTCTCGTCTTATTTTATATATGTAGTACCCATTACGTAGTCTAATATAATAGCAGGAGGATTAGATTGAATTCGAATTAGTCTCGATGAACCAATTAAGTGAGAATCCTTTGAACAGTTATTGCAATTATTATTATTCTAAAGGAGATATCGTAAAAAGGAATGCTCAAAAGGTTGTCTGGACACGAGAGGCGAAGACTTGACCTTATTATAAAGGATTTGACAGAGAATCCGCTCGTCGCTACGCAGCGGTAAGATAACTGAAAATTTTCGGCACATTTTCTAGCCATTACGGGACACTCGGCCTCGGTAAACGGTTGTTCGAGAAATTGAAGAGATAAATGAAACGCTACAACAAAAACTCGATAAATTAGCTCGCAAAGGCTTTACCGCCGGCGCGCTCGGGTGTACGCCGTATCGAGATTCTGACAATCTTCAGAGACCATGACATAGTTCTAAGGGTGGACCGATCGAGTGTTGCCATTATTTGAGCTTCCTTTATTTATGAAGTCTACGTTCAATATAGCAGTCTATTTAACACAGTTCTTGTATATCTGTTTTTATATTTTTAGCCATGGCGCAGACCACAATATTAATATTAGGTTATAACAATAGTTAAAGTTCGGTTACTAATTCGGTCTGATTATTCATTCGTATCGAGGATATGCTTCTGGTAGTTCTGATGGCTCTAGTGGTTGGGGTTCATGCCCGTGATTTAAACTGGACGATAAAAATCGTTGCAGAAAATGTTACAAGAAATCATTTGATTATACATAATAAAAAAATAAATATTAACATGAAAATGGAACGTGGTCGAAACAAATGAAAATACCAAACGTTTCCCGTCAATATTCCGAATGCATCGCGTGCGACACGTGACCACCGAACCGCGTCCCACGAAAACCAACATTTGCATAAGGTGTCGCGCTGCCGTTATCAGACGAGCTCCCCGCCTGTGGCCGGGCCGTAAAGAGTTCATACTCCGTCTAGACATTTCGACCTGGACGAAAGGGAGAGTTCCGCCGTCTCCCTCTCTGCGCCAAACATGCGCAGTGTCGTCTTCGGGTAGAAGGAGACAACAGGTGGGTCGTGGGCTGCGGCCCGGGGGTGGGCGCCCAAGGTCAGCGCACGGAAGCGTCTGGCTCGGATGTATCAAGATTATATATTATCGATCTTGTGGTAATTCCCTCGTAACGCTGAAGCGATCGTCTGTAATCTCACTTGTAAGCCCGCCGTTAACAATGGAAAGATTTATTTGTGTCTGCGAGGTTCTACATTACTTCTTAGACAAACTTTACAAAAAGTTTACGTGAACTTTTCCTTTCAGAACAACCGGCTGTAACTCCTTCAGAGCATCAAAATAACCGTCCATATCGTATGAACAATATTTTTTCAACCTTTTTATCGTTTCACTTTAGGACATGAGTTTCCTCCCTGAGACCCGTTGACACCGTAGTCTACCGAAAGGAGACAATTGCGGATTACTAAGACTTCTAAGACGTATAGATTTCACGAGCTTTTGCCCGCGGCTTCGCTCGCATGGAGAACTTTCATCCCCTATTTTATGCCCTTGGGGGTAGAATTGATCAAAATCCGCCGCCATAACATCTACCTGCATGCCAAATTTCAGCCCGATCCGTCCAGTGGTTTGAGCTGTACGTTGATAGATCGCTATGTCAGTCAGTCACCTTTGAGTTATATATATTTAGATTATGCTGTCTTTCTCTACGGTAACGTCAAGTGATAGTTTATTGTAAAATCGAATATACTTAACACCGGATAGACAGAAACGTGGCAGGCTGAAATTGAACCGAAACGTTCTTACTCTTAATATAATGTATTACGTGATCATTTAGAACGGGTAGGAAATATACTCCAAGAAACAGCATCGCGGCGCGTGACATATGAAGCTAACAACTCCCGTTCATGTCTCACATTAGCAGTTGGGATTCGTCTGCTACTGAGACGTCATAAAAACTTGCACATAATTAACATTTCAAGTAACAACATAACCTACCCCGGTCTCCCCGCGCGCGTCTACATAACCATCGCGAGATGGAAATGAGCATCAGACAGAAACGTATTTCTAGAACAAATTACCGTCTCGAGTGTACCCACGCGAGCTCCGGGGACGAGTTACTCCTTCACCTGAGCAAATTTTGATAAACGACGCCCCCGAAATTGCCGAATTTCGTTTCGACGCCGCAGCGACCCGCCGATGTCGAGACTAAAATTTAGACGTCAATTCGGCTTCAGGGAGCTGTCACGACACCCAACAACACAGAGACTTATGAACGACTAGACACGGCGTGACGCGTTCGCCACTCCGGTGTTCTCTCGTTTATTTAGTTACTATAATTGTTTCATACGTCTTATAAAACATTCTACAATAAAATCTTTAAAGACTACCTCTATAAGACATCTTTACAATCTTTTTGTTTGTTACGAGATTGTTTGTTTCGCTAATAGAAGGTAATTAAATGGTGTTAAGACTTGTTTAGTTACGTATACTTTCCGAATAAGATGATGTAATAAAAGCTCCTGTAGCACTTAATACTTTAAGCTTATATGCTTCGTTCAAATTTATAACTTTCTTTCAAACTTGAAATTAGGATAAACTTGTAAATAATATTAACAGAAATAATGAAAATAGTCATAGAAGCGGTAGAGAGACAGCATGCCGGAGGAGGAAAAATAACCAAAGTAGATTTTTTCGTGTCGCTGTATCATTATCCTTATGATTACTATTAATCCTTGTAGACCACAATAAATTTGCCATATACGCCAAATGACCTGTATGTATTTTAAACGGCTGAACTAGCATAGCACACTCTGAAGGTAATTTTTATACATAATTGTGTAGTTTGTAAGGACAGAGAATTTGGCACTCGGTGCTTTCTACCTACCCCGTTAGGGACCAGGCGTGATGGTATAATAAAAATAATAATAATAATAAATGATAATGATTCGTCAAACGCAAATGACATCGGTGAGCTGGAATACTGTTCACAAACAGCACGCAGGCTTCGTATACGTTTACGTATGGCAAAACGCGCGCGCGTGCACCGCGCACCGCCGCGCCGTCTACGCGCCGTAGCCGCCGTGACGCACCTACACAAACGCAACTTATTGACATGCGTGCACAAACATCTATTTATACGCCAATGCATTCTATCGTATGCAGTAAAATCTAGAGTTCATAATTCATTTACACATATTAATGGTGTGGCAAATTCGAGCTTTACCTACGATGCGTTTTTTTTTCAACCCTTTAATCGCTCCCCGCTGGACAGGAGTGTTCTCTCATAATGAATACGTTTATGGGTATAATCTGCCACGCTGGCCCAGTGCAGATTGGCAGACTTCGAACGCCTCACAGAACATTATGAGGATCTCTAAAGTGTGCAGGTTTCCTCGCGATGTTTTGTCAAACGGCTATAGCGAATGTTTTTTTAAACGCACGTATCTTTGAAAAGGCATATGTGCTAGGGTTTGAACCCAGACTGCCTGGAGTGAGAGACTGAATTGCAAAGCACTATTCTTTCGCTGCTTACGTTGTATGTACGAAAAATAACGTTAAGGGAACTAAATGGAAAAATGAAATTAAAATATTGGAACTATTCATTACTCACTAAACGCCGAGGAGACAACAGTTTATAATTTACTGTAATTACAATCAGATTATCCTCAAATTATCCTTATACCCTGCTAACATATTATGTCAAATATAACATAACCCGCTATTGTTGTTCGAATTAATTGCAAAATAATACATCCGTAATGTATTTACAGATTTTCCTTCCTAGTTCGTTTTAGCGAATCTCTTCCAGCCGTGGCATTGTGACGCTTTATTCGACGTACACTGGACTGCAAACCTCTTTAGGCCCCACGGCTGGGCGCATCTCTCTCTCGGGAACCTAAGTCACATTAATTAGGTAACATCAAGTAATAAAAATGTAATTTAACATTATAAGTAGTCAGCCATTACAGTATTGTACACGAAGAGAATATCTTTAACCTTTGTGCTATTTTGTTTAACTAACACATTCGCGTGTTCGCTGTTAAGTACCTAGACATATATGTACATATATAATAAATAATCTAAAACTTAGAGAATCACAATAAACTATTTTGCAGAACTCTAAATTATAGCAGTAATTACAATGTTTTTGCATTTTTATATGGTTAGGTCGGGTAAGGCTGTCCACTTTTGCTTTCGCCCAGCATTGGGCTTCGCATACTCTATTATTTATTACTCCAGCCAACAGGATGCTTAACGTGTCGTTCACTTGTTGCAGTGGACGGCGAGCCGGCCGGCCTACCGCTGGGCGCGCGCGGCTCGCTCGGGCGGGTGTTGCTGCACGGGCTACTGGCGCCCACGCCGGCCCCGCGCCACCACCTCTACACTGCGCCCAACACTGGTACGTTCCGTTCCTTAAAACCTACAATACATCACTCGTCGAAAAAGAAGGTTTTACTTACTTTTTGTATCGATCTCACGCCATTGTAGTGGAAATATATTCTAAAATCTCAATTGTGGTATACTTGCATAATATCGATGACATAGCAATGATATAATATCATGCGGCTGATCTGATTATGGCCCCGGAGGTCGGTTGGAGCAGCGCCTGGAATAAAATAAACCAAATCGTGTTTAAACTCAGTCGATTTATCTCGACAGAGCATGCTGTAGACATAAGCGGAGACCACGGCATTATGGTGAAGCCAGATTTTTTTAAAGGTTCTTTTCAAAAAGGTTTTAATACCAAATTTCGCGTATCACCAGCTTGCTAAGGTGGATAAATGTGTTCAACACTCAGGCAACACAGCGTAGAGAAGCCGGCTCGACTAATAACAGCTTGAATATAATATAATCACACGAGTGCGCGATACGTTAAGCATCTCAGAATCAGATATACACTTACTCTGGCACTGGGATATGAAAACGTACCAGACGAGGTTTTATCTTGCAAAAGGTTTCTATGGTAGCGGTAGCACGGCCACCTATAAATATCTGTCGGCACATCGACTACGAAAGATAATTGTTTAGAGAACTCATTAGTTACACTATTCATTTTGGAGTATAATTTTTCATTTACTTCCGTCAACTAGTTTAGTGCCCGCTACATAATTATCGACTGCCTACTTTTGTAAGATTATTCTACAATAAAACATGAAATTATCGACTGGACTGCCGGTCTAGTTGTCGCGTAATGCCTCTAAGCCGAAAGTTCGGGGTTCGATTTCCGCCCAACATAACTAAGCATAAGAATTTGTTCATTCTCTGAGCGTATCTCTTTTAGTAGGTATTTCGAAATGTATATTGAGAATGCTTATCAGTTGCGTAAATATCATAACGTAGACTATGGTTTAATTTAGGATCAGATTGCTTTGGAGTACATTCAAAATAAACGAAATCTTAAATGTTATTCGAGATCTATGTAGGTAGGTAAGGTCAGAAAAGGAAATCCAGTCATGCGTTGACTTATCAAACTCAAACGACGTCTCGGTACAAATTGGCCTTCTCGAAATTTTTCATAAATACATTACAATCCAAGACATAAAAGGCTGTCGAGTTAGGCACCCTTAGATACGGGTCAGTAGACAGGCTCCCGAGAACCTTACATGCCCAGGTAGTGTCACACAATCACTGTTGGGCATAAAATAAATAACAACCATCTTCTGTTCAATCATTACGTAGGAGTAATGCGACTTCAGCGTGACTATTGTTCTCACAAAGAAGCGATCGTGACTGATCACTGAAAGCTTTTTACGAGACTTAAGCCAAATGAATACGCAAAACCAATTTGTGCTTTCATTTGAGCTTTCATCCGATATTAGTTTAAGAACTACTGTATTCCCACGGCTTATCCATCTCTATTTCTATTATTAACGTTTAATTCCATAAAGAACGCCGGAGTTCCGATTACCGGAGATTAATAAAAGAGCGAACTCCTTGTCCCTAAAAAGCCTGAGATGTTTTACCGTCTTACTGTTTTATTATTTACTTAAGCCGGGAAGCCTCTTTGACAAAGAGACGGCGGATAAGTAACGTAACAACGGAAATTAGGTATCGTAGACGTAGAAACGTAGATACAGTGCGTATATGAAATGCGGGCGACCGACTAGTAATTTCCGCCCGACTGACCGCTGACGTACGACTGATTAATCTCACGTACTAACCGATATGGCGACGTAATAGGTTTACTGTGAGTATAGGCAACGTGGATATGCAATAACGTCTCGTCGAACAAATAGTACGTTATATACCTATTATGTAATGAGTACAGAACTGTAATGCGTCAAAGAAGTGTGTTTGAACTTTCTGAAGCACATCAGTTAAAGCTCAAAGCGGGTCTCCATAGTCTGTAACTGAAAAATGTTAATCACTTATACGATAAACCTTATCTTAAACGTAAACACAGCGCAGGGTTACGATTTGATAATGTAAGTTATGGCCATAACATTGCCGTCCCCTGTGCGCTCCACTTTCTCCAAATGTCGTACGGCGCGTCACAACAAGCGAGCCAAGGCAACGGCATGAAAAATTCATAAAGAGCGAAGAGGAAGTGCGAGCAATCGATAGCCTCAGCTGATCCCGCCCAATGTCACGACCGCGCCACGCCGCCCTGCCTCCCCGGCCTCCCCGGCCGCCCCCGCCGCCTCGCCGGCACGCACACCGCGCTCCCCATTCACACGCACCACACGCGCAACTTACGTAACCACCGCGCGCTTTATAAAGTTGTGAACAAAACGACCCTCGACAAATACAGATACGTGTCAACTAAACTTGCGCACATTATACTGTCGAAATTTAGAAAATCTCCACTTTCTATGAAATTTTGTCAAAATTACTGCAAATGTATAAACTAGCAGCCAGATGTTTGTTACAGAATGAATAGAACAAATTGTTGCCGATAATACATACCGCCCCCAACTTTCGCCCTCACAAACCCTTCCGCTGCGACGTTTGTGCAGATGTCCCCCGATGGCCCATCGGACCCGAAATGTGCATTTTCATGCAATAATTACTAATAACCCTCGGATGTGGGTGGATATCGTCGACTTGCACAAGCAATAATAATAACGTGAACAGCGAAAGGGTTCGCGCATCACACTGTCGGCAACGCGGTTGATTGATCGGGCCATGAATCACATCAGCGTGTCAACTCTATATTCACGTTTATATTATGCGGTATATTTATTTTAATACTTGCGTATTACGATGTTCTAACTAGGGAAAAGTAAATGGAGCAACATTCAAAGATTTGCTACGTTGTATGTAAGAACATCAATGTAACAAGTAATATTGAAAAAGCTATGTTTTCCTTTATTATTCTCAGAACCACGGGAAGTTAACGCGGTTCATTGTAATAAGTAACGGAACGCACTTTACCTACATATCTCGTAAATACAAAATTGAGAAAAATAATGAAACGTTTGTGTTCGACACAATTTTTTGAAGTTACTCGCAAAGCCAGCCAGCATGCGGTCGCGCGATACATAATCTGTTAACTGAGATAACAAATACGTTGTGCAAAATATACACAATTTAACCCGAAAGCCGGCGGCCTCACAAAGTAACCCTTACAACGCGGCACCGGGTCACCGGGGAAGGAACCTAAACACGCCACGTCCTAAGCAAACAATCGAAGGCCGCAGATGGTTGCACGCGTTGCGCGATCGCACATTTTCACTTAATATGTCTCGTTTTTATGCAAAAATGGGTTGCACTGCACCTTGCTCCGCCGAATCGCCACATCATCCCGTCACAATAGACGGTAATCTGCAACGCATCTCGCTCTACCGCGCGCTCGCATCTCGCTCTCCTCTCGAGCCGACCCCGGCTGGTTTCCGGAGCCGCTGACACTTTGAAATTAGAATGTCACGCGTGGGCGCACAAACGCAACCCATTGTCGGCGGCCGAATGAAACATTCGCAATCGACGAGTGTTGTGTACGGATCGATTATGACGACTCCGGTCTGCAGAGCGAGGGGCGTTTCGTTAGTGCTCGCGGTACCAATGACATTTACAATATCGACTTACCATTTTCAAAATAATATTATCGCATGAAGAATTCCAAATTCTAGGATATCCGGAGTTAAATAAAGATGCAAATTATGAGATATTAAAAATAAAAAGAAAATCCACAGTTCTTAATTTAGAATATTCGCTATAAAATAAAATAAAAAGTCCAAGATTAAAGTATGCATTACGTCTCTCTTTTCTTCGTCGAATATTTAGTTGTATTTCTTGAAAACTAAGTAATTCGGTCTAATTTGCTGTTCGTAAATTTAGTGCTCCGACCTTACTAGCCGGGGCCGGATTGAATTATTCCAGTATCGTAATAGAATTACCATCTCGAAGGAGGTAAATGCCGGAGCGGGTGACGCAGGGCTATCAAAATATTCGGACACAGACGGATTTCGACAAAGCGGCTTATTCACAGAAAGGATTACCTTATTTATTTTTTGTGACCAGTATTTTTTAACATTTCATTTCAAGAGATATTAATATAACACTGATGAATGAGATGTTATCAAGAGTATTAATCGATAGCTTGAAAGTAAAATGTACCGAGTTAAAAATATTACATTTGGACTGTCAATTATAAAGTATATTAAATAGTCATATTTTATTAATTGTGAAGTTTTAAGCGTTTTAGATACTACCAGTCCAGTCAGCGCCTGTATTATAGACAAATGCGATTATCGACACAGAAAATACGTTCCAAAAAGTGCCCGCAATAATATACCACCACCAACACTCACCTACGTTGACTAAAGACGCCAGATACTGATAGGTGAGTCTGGAGGCTCCGACACCTACATTCATGAAGAGAGTGATGAATATAAAACCAGCACGCGAGGTCCGTAAGGCTAAAGACATGCCACTCGGTGCAATCCGCCTACCCCGTTAAGAACGTGGCGTGACGGTATGTTAATTATAATGTTAATAATTATAATAATCAATACACTTATATAGATATTCTTATAACATCTAGACACAGGACAAAGAATTTGGCTCATCACACAAATGTTTGTCGAATGTCGTCTGTCGGAATCGAACCCATGTCCTCCGGCTTCGCAGTCAGGTCTCTAACCCCTCGACGGTCAATTGATAATAATAGATCGCGGCTAGCAAAGTGACGTAATACAAAATAGTAATATGGTACACGAGTCGTAATCGTCGTTATATACATAGGTGATCAGTTACACAATTGTTAATTTAGCGAACCGCCGGCCGCCGCGGCTGCACGTGCACGCTGGAGTTACATAACGACTTACGTACGCGTCACGCTGTATCATTATTCATATGCAAAATGTGTAAGTCGCCATTCGCACGGATTATGGTCTAACGCCGCTTTCGGCACAAAGGCGATGAACAGCGGTCAGTCCATAAAGATGGTGCGATCGAGCGGGGTGGCTACCTTTGTACCTTATTGTCGCGCTGTCCTAATGGGACCGCATTCCGAACCGACCGGTAGACCTGATTCGGCACCCTAAGGGAATGCGATCATTATTTATAGTTAATTTATTATTATTTTCGTAGTAGAGATCGAAGGGTTGGCTCGATGCGCCCCGATTCCGTGTTGGCCGCCGTCGGTCGGCGCGCATGGCGACCGCGCCGCGAAATGGAAACCCTCGTAAAACGCTCGGAAAACTTTTCTCGAGAGGAACAATCACCCGCGTACGGTCGTAACGAAGATCGCGCTTTTCGCCACACGTGACCTATCGCCGCGCTGTGCCCGTCGAACGTCTGGATCGAACTATAAAAAATATTTCATGCATTCGTATACTCAGTTGTGCGGTGATAAATTAAACCTGATGTCTCACGAAAAAAAGAAATGTTAACTTTTTTTAGGTATCTACATGAAAAGATTGTTCGTTTGAAATGTATCAATTACTTGTATCGATTAATATATATGTATATTCGTTTCTAGCCGTTTCAATTCGATTTTGAGTTCGCGAAAGTTTTGTTAAATATAAAACTTTATCTAAATATTAAACGGCGAATAGGCCGAAGCCCGGTTCGTTTCAATTAGATTACAAGTAGTACGAAACGAGTTTAGTTCGAGGAACGGTTTAAACTGTTGGTTTATTATTCGTAGTCGCGTTGCGCTATTTGCTTGATTATACACGTAACACTATGCCATTGAGTATTTAAATGGTCAAGCCGGCCCCGGGGTCCGCGAGCCCGGCTCCGCTTCCCGGTTCCCATAGCCATTGTGCCGCATTGAAGGGTTGACAATGGCCACAAAAGGGTGTGGACAGCGCTTCTCGTACCGGTCAAATGGTCACCGGTCTTAATACCCCGTCATAGTTTCAATGCACGAGGAAACGTATGAATAAAAAGCTTTCTTTCGTGTCCCGGTCGCCGTCGATTATACGTGTATTATTTAAATGCCGAACAGCCGTTATCCGTCAAACTTTTTTATCGAGGTCCACGGACATGAGAAAGTTTCGGGCGACTCCTCATTTCCATCGTTGTGTCTGATGCTCGAGCGGCGTAATAATTTCTTCGCCGTTAAAGTCAACTTTACAACTTTACATTGTAATTGAACATTATATTGAGCCGAGTAAACTTTGCTCTGCTAACGAGAAATTCAAGTTTAAATTGTGATATTGGAATCGCTATAAATATTCACTTTAGGGGCAGAATGTCAACAAAACATATTTAAATTAAGAAAACACGCATCAAGAAACCGCTCGCGTATAATATATGTGTATATTAACATTAAAAATTACCAAGTGGTCATTCACCACGACCTAAACATATCTAAATGGCATCGCATTTCGGATGCAAAAAAATGCAACCCCTATCTAACCCCCGGCGTATTCGAAACGAAAACAGAGGATCTGCATAATCGTAAATTAAAAACATGCCGTGCATTTTTGCATGACAATTGCATTCGCTGACCGTTCGCGTTAATTCCCAGACTCAAACAGGTTCGAGGCAAGTGCATGGAAACATTCGGCCGCTTCGTCTAACGGCAGATGAGGCATTGTCCGGCCGACCGCCCGTCTAAGACACCGCAGGATTACCGCGCATTCTCAGGGTGGCATGCAAATTATTATGCAACCGGTGACCGACCGTTACGTTCCACAATAGAAGATGCACACTAATTTATCATGCTGTTATTCAAGTGAATTCAACGAGATGGATAACAATAAAATGTACATACAATTAAAGGTGCTCGTACATTCACCATAAGTCGCCAAATATCATACTAAGTTCCATTGTATTTCTCAGTTTTCTGTCCCACTTTCGGCAACACACACGAAGCTAGAGTGATACCAAATTGACGTCTATAGCATACGAATGTGACGCAATAATGAATATACATATATTAGTCTCAAGTGCGATACAAATGATGTAACTATCTTACTCCAAGTTACAAGACCATAGTTGACGCTAAATTGTATTGTTTTATATAAAGATTAACTAGTCCTCCCAGTCAACGGGTATCCAGCGACGATTGATTTATTTAATTAATTAATGTTTTTACAAATTCATGCGCAAAGATCCAACCTATTCCTTACATAAACACAATACACATAAAGAATGTAAAGATTATACGACTTTGTTTACAAACGTAATCAACTAAACTTAGAAATAAATGAGAATAGTCATTTATTGTGACCGAGACGAGTTATACAGTTCCTGGGATTTGATTTAATATGATGTCGCTAAAAACAACATGTCACCCCGCACCTTGTGAAGTGATGGATGCTCTCATTGTTCGCAGCTATACTCGTTTAATGCCGCGTGTTCACTTGGCGATATAAACTGTAAAAACGGCGCCGAGAGCATTACGATTTAGATTTTAGTTTCCCACTCTGGATATCTAGGATTCAAATCCCACCACAAATTGCCAAGTTTAATGTACGTTTTAAAATGCAATAACGATAAAGTAAAATTACGTGAATAACGTACACACCTTAGAGGTCTCCTTAATGGTCTCTACTTCACTTTCTCACTTCTCCTGAGAGAAGACTCGTGTCCACTACTGAAAGAGTAAAAGTGTTTATATTGGTGGAACTGTTCCGAGCGGAGTATTCTTTAATTTTACGAAAGAACGATGAAAGTGACCGAACACCCGACGACATTGATTGTTTAATGAAACTGACCGATAGCTCACTATATCATTCACCAGGAACGGATCCCTGATACACGGTATACATAAATAACGCCACCATAAATATTTGTCGTACAAATGAGCGGTTAGTCAAAGCAATAGCATCGCCACTGCAGAGTGTACGCGTCTTTATTGCCATTTGCAATCTGAACGAGCGCAACACTTATTACTTCTATTAATAATTGTTGCTTCTCATCAATGATTGCGGAATCCGGTTATCATTAGTCAAGGTGTCTTTTTGGACGTTATGTGTTCACGCATCTACATCCACGCACCCAAACAGTTACTGATCTGTTGAAATTGAATTTTAATTTTAGACACAGTCCGCCGCGACTTGGCTGTTGTCGTCAACAACTGATGTCAATCAAATATTATTTTTGAACTTTGTATAATAACCATCTTTTGTTTTTAAATTAACGGTTTTTGTCTCATGTCTAAATAATGTGTCTTCATAATAATTATCGACATTGCCAACCTTGAACTTGCTGTAACACAAATCGTTATACATGTCTTTATGAATTTAATGTATTTAGGCGCACCTATTTAGACCATGGACCATGGACATACTACAGACGGCTAGTACGTCTATAACTGCAGTCATTATTATCCCCCACTGCCGAGTACGAGTGACTTTGCCATCGTGGCAGATTAGACGAGATACGGAGTAGTGACCGACACCTGTTATGATGTTTTAGGATGTTTAAGCAGTCTTTAATGCTCGCAACGAGGTTCATCTGTTGCCGATGACCGGGAAGAAAGTACGGAAATGCTAATGACCATTTGTCACTAACAATCATTGTTTGGGTGCCGACCGCGCCCAGTCCCCCTAAGCTTTCCAGATGGATTGCCACCTCCAACCTCAGCACAAAACCACAAAACCTTATATGTTGTTAGTAATCGACGTGTCGTTTTGCCGTAGGGTCCCTGCCGCCCTCTCCGGCGGACAGCGGGGTGTCGGATGTCGAGTCGTCCTCGTCCGGAGCAGGCTCCGCCGAAGACTTGAAGCAGCGACTGCAGCCGCCTCCGCCCGCGCCCTTCCACGCGCCCTTTCTGCCCTTCTACCAGCACCACCCGATCGCCACCTCTCTGCAACACCACGCCGCAGCGCACCCGAGACCACCCGGCGGTGAGTACCTACTGTTACATGTATATTTGTTCACGAGTCCACGGGATACGATTGAATGTAGGTGATGAAAATAGAACAAAGCTGCAGAAGATCTTATTTGTTACGTAATCGAATCATAAGATAACATGTACCTATACCTTACTTTATATATTTCTTGTGTGCGCGTGTATGTCACTGAACTCCTCCTAAACCACGGGACCGATTTTGATGAAATTTTTTCTGTGTGTTCAAGGGGACTCGAGAATGGTTTGGATTCAAAACTTGGTCCACGGGAAAATGTCTTTTTAATTAATTTTTAAGTAGTCGTC
>DWDX01000905.1:0-21899 GCA_018245675.1 Agara michaeli | reverse complement strand
GTCGTAGCGTGATGTTATATAGCCTATAGCCTTCCTCAATAAATGGACTATTCAACACAAAAATATTTTTTCAATTCCAAAGCGTAGTTCCTGAGATTAGCGCGTTCAAACAAACAAACAAACAAACTCTTCAGCTTTATAATATTTGTATAGATTAACGGGATAACGCATCTCTTCTAGTACGCAGTAAGACTGCGTACATCCATTGCCATTCTTTGTTACCTGTGTCCGCTACTGGCTGATAGCAGCTTAGGTTGATGTAAAAACCATGGGTGTACGTACGTATTTTTAATCTTACCATGTAGGACATTATAAAGGATTCATAGTGCGCTAATGAGTATATTTCGCATTGCATTTGCCTGTCATAAAACTTAATTTGGAAAAAGTCATACCTTTAAAATTAGTAGGTTATGTAATGGATTAGCGTTAGATAAAAATTTAAACAGTGATTTTCCATGTCACAGAAATTGTTTAGGATTATATATATGTAGGATAGATCATTGAAACATAGTTTCAGACATACTCTATGTTATTTCTTTGTTGAGCACAGAAAGTATGAAAGAATTTAATATCCTCAAGTACTCGAAGAACATTACAGTGCATTTGCAGTGTAGTCTACTTTAATGCTGTTTTATTTGCTTGGGTTTTAAAGTATAAAGCGAACTGCAGAAGCTCTGGATCTAAGGGTGGGTGCCAAATCGCTTAGGAATTTTCAGAATAGAGGGGGGTAAGGAGTATTTCGGTAAAACTACACGTATGCGGCGACCTGAAATTGAAAAAATGTAAAGATTCGAAATGAAATATTTGCCTACAATGAGCAAGTACGAAAAAAATTTACATTGGAATAAATACATTGAATTGAACATTGGATACGTTTATTTATATTGATACAAATTCGATAGTTTTTATTACATTCGAGAACAGGTAGCTATGCGGTTCGTCCGAGGTTTTACCACCGCCACACCTGTTTCTAGTGTGAAACAGTTTGTTATATTAATTGGTGTGTGGATGTCGGTCCTTGTGTATTCTATTAAGGCGAGTATTTCCGTCTGTAAGAGGAGGAAGGCATCTGCGACCGAACACTAATAGCCTGGATAGTAACTAATACTAACTGCAGCTGTCACTAAATTATTCCTGCAGCTCCGTTACCGATGAATATTCTTATTAACATCTAGTACTAAACGAAATAATTTTTGAAAAGCTTCTATGTTTCAGTCGTCAATTTATTTAAGCTTAGAATGTAGGTCTGTTTTAGGAGATCCAGACTTGTTGTTTTTTGTCTCCAGACATTACGTACATTAATTAGCTCATCATGAAATTTTGGATGTAGCCCATAACACTTTAATTTTCGTGGATACATTTTGTTTTATTTCGTGTTTACAATAATGCTGGCTTACAAATTGATTTCATGTTTTCGCATTTGCTAATTGTGTTGTAAACAGATGTTCAATATTAATTTATCATTTACTTATTTTAAATGTACAAATGTACATATACCATTTGTATTGGTTAGCCACATAAGTTGTCCAGGTTATTTGTGCAAAGAGCGTGCAGTATTTACAGATGAACAGACTTTTGAAATATTACTGTATATGTAAATCAGTAATCAGCAAAATGATAGGGACTAAGTGACAGAGAAATAGTAAGTTTCTTTCCATTATTTCATCACTTTTCTACCGACTTGAACGATTGAGTCGCTTAGTCACTTTGCTGAATTAGTTAATTAGTCATCAGTCCACTAACGCATTTACGTCTCTGTGGTATTGTAAAATACTTTCTACGCATCCAAGTAGACTTATTTTGGACTTGGAAGATGAAAATGATGCTGCGATAGGAGTGGCCACGTTTGGACTGATCAAATTTAAAACGCGTCGATTCAAAAAGAATAAGCACAGAGTCAGCCTTAGAATTTATTCGGTCTAAACGTATGGTCCCGCGGGATAGCGGCGTAGCAATTCTCTAAAACCATTCGTAATACAACATTGAAAATGTAATGAGCGAAACCTTTGGTACTTTACTGTTTCAATAGGTATGAAGTGGTATGAACACTTTGGTATTGGGATTTTAATCTTTGACGCAAGCTGGAACGCATTTAGTACATAATAAATTTATTCTTTTCCTTAAAATTGACTTGGAAAATATCAAAGTATGGTGGCCGAAAAGAAGAAAATTTGTTTTATTTGTGGTAGATACATAAAGCACCATTTATGCCCATTGGATAATAAATGAAATACTCATTTTTGTTGGTGTATTTATACACCGAACACGACCAAACTCCAAATCTTCATTCAGTCGAATTTAATGTGAGTATTATATAAATAATTGGAATCACAAATATATTCCATTACAAGACAGGAAAAGGAATTTACGAGTATAAGAGTACGGTAATTCTGTTTGCCTACTTATAACGGTCAATGATTCTTATGAATATATCGCTGAAATAACAATATAACAAGATTATTGCCGTTGGGAACATTGAGGTACTCGTGAATGTTGCTTATCGAAACACAAACTTAATATATCCAGCCGGTGGCGTTTCAATTTGATTACTAAGTGCTTAATGAAATTTCCTCTCCTCGGGGGCTATTTAATAACAAACTTATCTTAATATATTATAAATAAGTAATTTTTTTTGTTTTCCCCCATTTAAACTTCCCTGAATATTTCATACACATAATATTATATAAAAATATTATTTATATAATGTAAATCAATACCTTTATTATATACATGCGGAATATATTACATATCAGGTTGAACTTTGCTTAAGCTCGTCGATACGTTTCGTACTACAATTTATGCCTATTTCAGATTGGGATATACAGATTTCAGGGATTTCCACCAAAATATCATGAACCACTTATAAATCTTTCTAGTTTAGGCTAGTAAGTATTACCTATGTTTATATGCTGTTAAATAGATAAGCGTTGATCCCTTATTTTACGATAGGAACTATAATTTACAGGTATCTGAATACATTGTCGAAACATGATCGCGAATACGCTCCAATAAATTGTGAAGAATTGAGTGTTATTTGAAACGGATCATTTTTGAATCTTAAACGTATATGCATTAAGGTCGATCTTCGAGTATTTTCACATAGAAGGAAGGTTTCGTCTGGAAGGGGAGAGCGGGGCGAAATGAATATGTTAGCCATTTGTAAAGCAGTAGAGTAGCAACAGATGCGTTGGACATATTTGTTATATGATATCTGTTATACTGAATGCCACCCGTCCCGGGATAGCCACAACAAATTGGAATAAAATAGTTTCATATTTCTCGCCATGTTTCTGTGAAGGTCTGTCTGAAGATGTCGTGAACGTGTGGTTTGGGTCTCCTGTAATATTAATAATGAATAACTGTTCCTCCGTTGCTTTGAGTATTAAATTGGTTAGCAACATCGCATTAACCATTTCTAGATGTCGTTTCCAGAAGCGACTTCCTTCTTCATGTTCGGGTTGGAGTTTTGGTTAACAACATTTGCATATATTGTATTTACCGAACTGAACGAATTAATATACAAAACGTATTATTAAATACCATATGGTGTACGGAAAGCAGTGGCATGTCAAATATATATAATGTTTTTTTTTTTATTGAAAAATAAACTTGCGTTTGGTCTACCAGCTCACAAACTGGTGAGTCAGGCCCAATCTATTGCTGATGTATTAAGAAATTATTATTAATAAAACTATTTACTTATAGCGACATTTATTACTTTTAAAAATATGATGTATGCTCCGTTATGCTTTAATACTCTAAGGCATTAATAATAAAGCATTAAAATGTACGTAGTCCTAGGTGGCTCTTATTTATTCACGTAATGTACGGAGTCATGCTTCTTAAATATTCCATATTCTTTTATAAAATTCTTTCAGAATCGAATAACAGCACCTAATTATTTTGATGTACTTTTTATGGATAGGCCAAAGATTTCTGAGTGTCCTAAAAACATATCGCCTCTAAGGGCATGTACGCACTATGCGGTTAGCCGGATTGCGGTCAGCCGTCCGGCTAACCGTAGGATGAGGTTGCTCTTGCGGTTAGCCGGGTGGCTGATAGCCGCAATCCCAACCGGAATGTGCGTTTAGAAAACGTCATGGTTTGCGGTTGGATCGATTCAGTTTCAAGATGGATGTCGAAGAAGTCGCAGCTATTTATTATATTTACTCGCGTTATATAAAGGCAAAGAAACAGAAAAAAAGGTACTGGGTGCATCCTTATTTGCAAACTCGAGATGAGAGCAAGCATTTTGAATTATTTTTGGAAGAGCTCAAAAAGTATGGAGACAAGTTTTTTGGATATACTAAAATGAGTCAGAAATCATTTGAAGAACTTTTGAGCATATTAAAAACCAATATAACAAAAAAAGATACACAATTTCGAAATTGCATTAAGCCAGAATTAAAGTTAATATTAGTGCGTCCATATCCAAAACGTCATCAATGGCGGGCAACCGCAAACTATCCGCGTAGTGTGTATGGCGACCGTCCGGCTGGCCGTCAGTCGGGCCGCAGCGCTCAGAACGACCGGAGCGGTCGGCCGGCAGCCGCATCGCAGTGCGAATGAAAACTACATTCTCGTACAAATTTTTGATTGCGGACAGCCGCAGGGCTGGCCGCATTCCGGCTAGCCGCATAATGCGTAGGGTACCTAAGAGTCTTCATACGGGATATCAGGAAAGAGATAAGGATATTATTATACTTTTCTTAGCTTAATGACAGTTGACATATGCATAATTTTTGCTGTGTTCAGTGAGTTTATTAACATTTAAACATTTTTGGTTGTTATTATGAGTGGCAAAAATCTCAATCATCCTTTTGTGACCTGGGCAGTCTGTTTATTATGGCTTATTTCTATGTTTGCTTTAACATGGTCGTTGCTTATATTTTTTTGTTAGTACACTACAAAGTACAAGTCTAAGAAAACAGCTTTTGTGATGATTTAAAACATTCTGTGTTCTAATATTAAATACTGTAACATTTAGGTATAGGCGATATGCTACTTTTAACCGGAACAGATTTGGTAAACGCATTTACATTGCTTTCGGGATTATTGATGTTTCCAACTAATGTTTATATATTATATTCAATTGCTACGGGCAGGACTATTGAGTTAGTTTATGTTAATTGAAATAATTATCTTTTTCTTTTTAAAATAATTATTATCACATACTTATCGTTCAATTTTCTACAGTCATAAAGCAAAAGTGATATGTTGTCCGTTATGGCTGTCTATATTTTGGATCATAGTTATCAATGTAATTGGTGTTATATTGTGCCTTCGCACAATGAATTCGTCTTATGAGATAATAATGAGAAATATATCGAACGGCTTAAAACTTTATAGAACTGTGCCCAAGTATAAACATTTTGTTGACAATTTACAATGGTCCCTAAAATGCTGTGGGGTAAATATACTACATTCCTATGAATTATTTAGTTTAATGCTATATTTGTGACCAAACCACATAATACAATGTGATTTGACAGCTTAAATCGTACAAGGACTGGTTTTCCTTGGAATGGTATGATAAAATTCGTGATTATGAATGGGACTCAGTTAATAAGCGAACTGCAACCGGAACAGAACCATATAAGACTGAAACTGATAGCGTACCGTTCAGGTTAAGTATCTAAAAATTTTCCAATTGTCTACTGTTTACCCAAATGGTAAGAATTTTTGATTGTAGGGCTGTGACAGGTCTTTTATCTGAGCCAAAAGTTCATCGAGTCTGAATAAAAACTAAACAGTATTGTGAATAAAATTAGGGAAGATAAAATCTGGCAGTGATGGCGTTAGTTACTCTATTATAAGATTACATTAAAATTATTTGGAGTCGTTCCTTCTGGAACAATTTTTCACAATGGTTAAAATGATTGGCTATTTGGAAAAATAAACGGTGTTACATTTAATGTTTTGATTACAAAAATTGCCATATATCAAATTACAGCTGCTGTAAAACTGGATCTTGTATATCAAATTACTTAAAAGAGTTTGGAACATACTCCATAAACACTGATGGTTGCGGTAATTTAATGTATCGTATCGTTATGATGTCGATGAATGCTCATTTGGTATTATTTTTATCAATAATCATTATAGAGGTAAGTAGAGTATATAGGTACAACCAGAATGTAGTAAGTGATTCAGTCAAGTCATTATGATCAATAATAACTTAATATTTTTTGTACGGATGCAGTATCACAATCGAAGTAAATGTTCATTTTAATAGGTTTTACTTTTGAAATTCATCTGTGTTAAGAAGAACAAAAAGAATACACAGAATGTCTACGGTGAGAAAAAAATTAGCGTGCGACATATAATGCACGTTAATGATGAATTTGATATGTCTAGCGCTTCATCAATATTTGTTAATGAAGATAATAACTGAATTAAGGCATCTACAAAATGTGAAAATAATACTTCCGAGAGTGGCATAATGATGTAATTTACATTTGCCAAATACCTGGGTGCTATGTGTATAAAACTTTGGTCGTGGTGGAATAGAAAAAACTGATGTCAAACAAATTGGTAAATTTGAAGGTTAGAATAAATAATATTAAATATTTTTTTGATATCTCCCAATAATGAAGATCATTATTCCATTCACACTATTTACTTAATAACGTTATTATAAAATGCTTATCATGTGTTTTAGATATGGTGTTTTTAACGGCATCTAATTGGATCAGATCCCGTGGTCCAGACGAGTTTTGGAGAAAAAGAAGAATTTTCAGACTAGCAGCACACTATATTGGTCGTCGTAGAAATCTTTACTCAGTGGCAGTACGCAATGTTCATCGGGCTTTGGTATATGCGACTAAAGCAAGGCAGTTAAAAAAAGAAGACATGAAAGATCTCTGGACTGTACGGATAACAGCAGCATGCGAGCAACATAATATAACACCCTTCACACTAAAGGAAGGCTTAGACAGAGCTAATATTATGTTAGATCGAAAATCCCTTTCAGACTTGGCATGTTGGTAACCTCAGACATTTCAATGTCTTGCAGCTGTAGCAAAAGACAAATTAGAAATTGATGGATTTAAAGATGGATCAGATACAAATGCACCCACAGGAATCGATATAAATCTTAAGGATGTTATGTTGGAGGCTTGGTTGAAAGAAAAGAAGTAGATGGTGGAATTTATAGTTATATTAGTTGAACAATCTACAATAAATATCTATCCTAATTACAAACTTCTTTTAATATACTAAGTACACTATATAACTAATTAGTAATTTCCCTTTTCATTTGTTTGGCTAATTCATTTTGTTTCTCTAATATATACAGATTTTCCATTTTTCTCTTTTGCTGCCATTCCATATCTCTGATTACACCTTCATGCATTTTTTCCCTGCAAAAAACAGTGATTTCTAAAGTATAAATTCTTTTGAGCAAGATAAGTTATGCAGTAAAAAAAATAGTATAAGACTGTTTATGCTCCTGGTAAAAAATATTTGTCGAGAGTATAAAGGAAGTTTTATCTAAATCACTTTCGAAGTACACACAGATGCAAATATTTAGTGTGGCGTTGTATGGTTGCTTTAACTGTGAATCACTAAGGTCCCCACTGCTGATCAAAGCAGTGAAGCATTGACACATTGAATGAGAACAATATTGTACCTAATTATTTTATTTATCTGTATAATCATACATATAAATAATTAAGGCATTTACCTTATAGATTATTTGTAATAGAACCTTAGCAAATAACATTACCAGTTATCAAATGAATAATACATTTTTAAGTGAACTGAAAGAATTGTCGAGTGGGTTTGGCCGGGTTCGGCTAGTCTATGACATAACTTAAATGTGTAAAATAAAGCCTTAAATAAATACATTTGTAAAGGATTATAGATATGGATTAAAAGATAGGTATTGTGTAATCATTTATTTAGCAGGTAAACAAATATTTAGCGGGTAAACAATATGTGATTTTCATATGAATATACTAGATAAGCATGAAAAAACAACCAAACACGTTCGCTGTAAATGTTCATAGTTATTTTTTTAATACCTGTCGGCTTGTTGTTTCATGTGAACATAAATAACTATACCGGCAGTTATCGCACATGATGCGCCTAACACTAGCTTCGAAGTTATAGAGGACATCACGGATATTTAAACGATATTCTAGTGTAATGTTGCAGAATTTATTATATTAAAGGATTGCCTTAAAGTTTTATATAAATCAGTTAACATTTCTAGATTGAGTATATAGTCATCTTCACTTTTCTTGACTGACAGAAAAGTGACAAGGTGACAACACTGGTGTGACACTGACAGTGACAGCTTAAAGTTTTTATTTAAAAAGTACATTGTTTGAAATATTTTTTTGCAGCCAATTCAGTTTGTGTAAAATATTTATAATTTCTTGTTGAACAAATGGACCTGAGTGGGGTCGTTAGGACAAGGGTAAATTCATAAACTACAATGTTTATAATCATATTCGAATATTAAAATAAAAACTCGTTTGTATAAATAAATGTTTATTTACATAAATTCATAATTATGTACAATAAATTATTCAATCTACGTAATGATATAACATAATTATTAATATTAATAATAATCACTTATTATTGATTTTTTATTAATAATTAATTTTATTAATAAAAACAACGCACGACATTTTTAAAACTATGTGTATGGTACATGCATATGACCGACCTTACGAATTTTTATAAATTTGTATAAATTAAATTGTAGCATTACCATATTCGTACTCAATGCTCAAATCATTTGAGACAAATGTCTTAAATTTTCTTAACAGTTCCTAGAAATCGTAAGTAGTTCTTGTCATTATTTTGTATTTTAGAGATTCTGAGATAAGCATATAATAAAATAATAAATTTCACGTCCATAATAAAATATTGGAGGCCTATAAAACCTTAAGAAACAACATAGTAAAACTAATAACTTTTAAAGTTACTACAAAGTCCCAAGTAACCGATAATCATTTCTACGATGTAGATTATTGTACAACACAATTTAATCGACTACAAACCGTCTATTTATAAATTAGTATATATACAAATTAGCAATAGCACTGAAAGTTTAAGGGCACAATATACATCGTCCAAGGTTTTTTGTCAGAAGTGTCTTTTCACAGTTCACTTTACAATGCTACATATCGTCCTTTTAACATATTTTTTTTTTATGGCACAGCTACCTGCTGCAGTTGTCATAAAAACTTGCAGAGCCTCGATTGGGTATTTCAGCAAACTCACGTTTTGGTGTGCATAATTTACTGCTGAAGTCTACGTTCCGTTTCCTTTAAAATACAGATTCATGTTAATGTCTTATTACATATTATCACATTATCACATAACAACAAGATTAACATCACTCCCTAAAAAGTTAAATATTTTAATAAAATTACACAAATACAGTGACAAAATGAAATAGCTTATTTAACTTAATTATTAAAGATTGTTTCAATATCCAATTCATATATTTAATTGTATTGTTCTTTCTTATGATATGTATTAACTTAAATTTTAGCACATCGAGGACGTATCTTATCTTAAGCCTCTCCTTATATGTATAATGTTTTAAAGAGCTAGCCATACCCTCTACTAGGCAGTTCCATTTGATCCACAAGCACGGATTTTACATAAAGGCGATCGTTACACCATAGAATGCATAGAGATCGTGGTTCCAGTACATTCATATCATACTCCCACGATAACTCCACCTTAAAAAAACGATTATAAATGATATTGCATATAAAATAGTATTGAGTTAATGAAATTATAGAACAAAATTTTAATCATTTACGAGTACATCTTTTCATCTAACTAAATACACACCTTTCTAACTTTACCGCCCAAATCCATCGGATGTGTGACCACGATAGAATAGGAAGTTCCGTGCTCTAACCTGAAATATACATAGGATCATTTCCAAAAACCAGAATACTGAAATCTATTTACGATATGTGGCAGTATTATGACTAATTGCTATCTTACTTGACATAGTTGTTTGGGGTGAGATCCATTCCTCTTATTACACCTCGATCTGACATTAAAGTCACCTTCAAGAATCCCTGATGGAATAAAATTAAGTTTAAATCGTTCCTCTGAGGAATTAGGGTTTACTTTTAGACTTAGGAGGGTTAGTTAGGTTTTTACCCAGGTCAAATGCAGAATGCTAGATTTCACGTTATCTAAAACATTTCGATTATTCCCATTTTATCTTTCCATTCTTGGATGGGAAGTTAAATTAGCTGTCACAAACCTGACCGTGTGTTACTTTCATGTACTATATGTACATATATTTAAAAATATGTAATCATATGAATTAGTCATGGCTTGCTTGCTATTATGTCGTGAAATGCGTATACATTAAAAAGTTTACTTCTTCAACGACAACAAAATATCTTTGATACCAACCTTAACATTCGTTTTTAACGATACAAAAATATCGATTAAGTGGTATAATTAGAAATAACTGTGACTAGCATTTGTACCGTAACAAAATTATGCCCTTTTACCTGTACCCACGATTCTGCTCCTTTCGGGTTTGCTAAGTGGATAGCAATTTTATAATGTCTCTCTGAAAAAGTAACAATAATATGGTTATGGATATTGTAAATATCTTTTTGTGACCATATAATTTGATTATCATATAACGGATGAAGCACTGTTGGTAGTTTCAAACAAAAATACGAAGATTTTGCAGGCTATCTTAGGCAATATCTTAAAAGTAATCCTCAAATATAAATATTTTAAAAGCAATTAAAAATATGTAAATAAATAATTAACATAATCTTATAATGGATACAGTAAAATATCTCAATATGAAAAATTAACAGACTTTTCAGTACTTTATTTGTTTATGAAAAAAACTTACGACAAAATGGAAACTCTTTTCCAGTATGAAGGAAATACTTTGCCCCAATCGTATCCTGTTCTTCGGAAGGATAAACCTCATTCTCAGTTTGGTTATCCTTGTTTGTTATTAAGCCAGGGGTGCTGTCGGCGTGGAATCTGTGGGCAAAATTATAACATTGTAATGTACTTGCCGGGACATGGAAAAAATATTTTTAATTTTCTATGGATAAGTAGGTAGTTTTTAGTTGTTGCTGTAGTTTGTTTCAGAGTACAGCTTCTATATTTACGGCATATTTGTTTCTTTCTTCTGAAGTATTAAAACATATGATTATTAGCGTATTTTATTTTATGTGGGGGTGTACTACACTCCTCTGCCTACCCCTTAAGGGGTTTACAGGCGTGATGTTACAGTGTATTTCGGTATATTCTATAAGTATTCTTATAGAATATACCGAAATAAAATTAATTAATAATATTTCCTACCGCACGTACATATATGAGATTGGCTGTGCCAGTTAAGTTATGTTTTCTTCGAGTTTTCTATTGGTACGCAGATGTTTAAAATAAATTGTAGCTCTTACACTTACCCCATGATTGCACAACCATGACCACAATGAAAGCACTTTCCAGCCAAAAAATGTTGATATGATGGACATTGATGTCCTAAAACAGCATTAAATAAGATATTCAAATACATTTGATACGGTACGAGTAATATGAATTATAAATACATCTTCAATACGCTTACCTATATAAGGACATTTTCCATTAATAGACTCCGTGAAAAGTTTTATGGCTCTAACGTGATTACAGGCAACGAGAACTCTAGACGCTTCTTCCAATCCTTGCTTTACGAGCGTAAGAGGTATTAGTGGTCCTTCTGTGAGATCACAGCCAGGTTGCTCCTTTCCATTGTTCGGATAAAAATCTAGGTGACCCACGGGTTGAGACATCCCATATCCTGCCATAAACACAAAATCTGTCGCACGCGTGAAATTAACACGTCGGTAAATTAGTTTAAGATTGCGGCTAATAAAACTATATACATATATCATAAAATGATTGATGAAAACTAGCTTTGCAGCGGGATATTTACAATATAAATACATAAAAATATAAAATATGGGTTAGTCACATTAATTTTACACAAGCTATAAGCTCAATTTGTTTAGGAAAGTAATTAAATTAGTTTGGATTTATTAAAATACAAAACACAATATGTACATGGTGACAACGAAAATATATCAAGCTAGAAGAAATTTGTTTACCTAAGAGGAAAATGCTCTTTCCATCAGTGTGGATGACGTCAACGAATTCTGCGTCGGTTGGGTCTAGCCTCACGTGTGTAGGCATTCCTTGAAAGTATGGTTCGGCGGGGTCGAGCCCCGTTATTCTTCCCAAGTTCTATGAAATTAAAAGCTGAATCAAAGACAATAGGAAGGAATAATAACAAACGTTTCATGTATTAGAAACAACATAGAATTTTACACATTCACTTTTGCTTACTTGTATCCTTTCTCCTGCGTATCCAGCAGTGTGTGCTCCCAAGGAATGTCCTATTATGTGGACGTCAAGTGGATTTAGTCCGTGATCTTTCTGTAATTATAAACTTTATGTGAATATGTGCATAATTGGATATTTTTTATACCATAAATTAATGACTCATTTTCTTTCCTATCTCGGTTGATAAAGAATGGATTTGTTCTTTTTCGTTTCTATTGGTATTTGAAAAAACGGTACTTAATCATTGTTTTGAATAAGTTTTACCTGTAAAGTATTGATGAAATGTGCAATTTCAAGTCCAACAAGCCTCGTGTTAGCAGTGGCTTGTGTGTACAGGGGCAGGCTGCCACCGGCCCAGTCCACAATGATGATATTGAAATCGTCCGCTTTTACCAGCTCATCTTTCATCTCGCTGACCTAAATCGAATAATAATAATAAAAATCTTTATTTCAATATCAAATAAGAAAATGTTACAATGAATGATGGGCAGGGTCTTCTTTTAAGCACAGTTGTGCCAGTATTAGAAGACTCTTCTATGTTTTACCTTCACATCTTTTTCTAATACAAACAGGTACTAATACTAATAAACATTTTTAACTTAAAAACTGAAACTTAATTGTAATATTATTAACGTGTATGTGTGTATATTTATAACTTGTATGTAGTATATTTATAATAAATTACTGATGTCATTGTTCAGCATAATTCGAGTTTAATTTAGTAATGTAATACGGATGTATAATGCCCTTCATGGGGAACAAACTAGCTTTTCCTAAATACCACTTGTACAAGAATAGTCATTCCGTTATTGAAATGTCGGTCAACATGTACAACAAAATAACGATTATAAATTAAATCTGCATACTCCAACATTATTTATCCTTTACTTATTTAAAAGAGCACTGCCAATTTTTGAAAACAGTTTGAGTGTGAGTTTGGATTCCAATACAAAATTTGCTTCATGTTACGATGTATTGGGGGACCGAAAAGTAATGTTTTTATTTTTATTTTAAATTTAAACAAATACATTTCCGAGAAGGTTTATAAATATTAAAGATTCTCTTTTGTCAGATCGATAAAAGCCAATTGGTATATAAGAAAGATATCTGGGGGTGGGATTTTAGATATCATCTACGGTGTAAGAATTTTTTGTCACATGAAAAGTATTTTAACGATCGGAATAATTGGAAATCCTACAGTGGATGATCGGGCGAGTATAGTAGGTGAGACGGTATCGCCTATTATTTTTATTTTCTAGGGCTGTTATGTTTACAGGACGATTTCTTTTTCCCTATGGATTAATTTATATTATCTGAAGGTACTCACCCAATTAGACAATGGAGTGTCTATGAATCCATGTATTATCATTTTAGTTAGTCGTCGGGGACTGAAGTTAGATTTCACAATTGTTTTATTGACATTCACGTTTAGAATCTGTCCATCTGTGGGATTCTTTTTTGTGTACAAAATGAACCTGAAATAAAGAGCATTTAGGTTTTGTTTGAATTTTACTCGTATGCTATAGTCACGTTATGTTTAGGTAGATGAGTTAGAAATTTGGTACACATAAAGTGTTATGTATGTAGATATAAGATGCGTCTAGAACGTTTAGTTTATCTTTACATTAGTATCCTCACTGTCTACTTGTTTACATGAAAAGCCAATATTAAGTTTCGGACTGAGTTATTTAGTATTGAAATGGACCTTCATAAGAAGTTCAATAAAATAGAAATATGTACTAAGTAGTATTAGTAATTTATCTGGGTTCGTCTGACTAAAAATTAGTAGTAATTCAATAAGTAATTTATTAATCACAATTAGCTGTATGAAATAAAATTATATTTTTTACCTAGTGTTGATGACGACCCTTGGCAAGGGGAAAACATTAAAAGGCCGGTGGATAAGGTGATACCAGCTTCTTGTAATGTTTAAGCATCCGAGCTCGTCATAACACCTCGTTTCATTTTCAACTGAAAAAAAAACAATATTATTTAGGTAATACGAACATAATTATTCTAGCTATTGTAAAAAAAACAAGTTTTCAGATGGAACTAATTGTCTAGGAGGAATTGAAAACATGCCGTCGTCTAAATATCTTAATATAACTGGCTGCAACCTATTATCTGCGTCCTTGTAAAGCAGGACATCATTAATCTCAATGCGAACGTCTAAACAATTTTTGGAAGTTGTGTCTTGGTCAATATTCATTGACATTTCAAAATGCGTGTGTTAAAATATTTTTTACACGGTTTGAGGAGTTGTAAATATGCAAATGTGACTTAATGCAGTGAGACATCAGCCAAAGGTACCGCACCGAACGTGTGGCCGAACACCCCCGCAATGTTTTCTAAGTTAATGTTAAGACACATCTGCCGAAATGTCGGCGAAAAAAGTTCGGCAAATGTGTCGCTGCATTGAATAGTGTTATTGCATTATAGTTACTGGCGCCGATATGCATTCAGAAGTATAAAAATTGCTTTTAGCGGACATACTGATTCGATATAAAGTTATTATCAACATCGTCTTTATTAACATTTTGGTACTTTTGAGAAATGTGTAGGTACTTAATTAATTTTTTGTTTACTAAACAAAAACTAGCAATTAGGATAATTATTATAATAGCTTTGAAAATACTCATAACTCACCTGTCAGGCAATATATATATCAGTTCCTTAACATATTTAAATTTAATTGTTCCTAAACGCAGTGGCGGATAAAAACAAACAACGTAATTAAAGTTTTTGTAACATTTATAATGTTTACTTTATCATCAACGGAATGATAAAATTGACTAAAAAAGAAACAAATTTAAAATTTTCTTAACATAAAAACATTGAGGTATGTTTGTATGTATTAATGGCTTCGATGATCTGTTAGTTTGTACCATAATGCGTCATCTTTACATTTGGATAAACTAAGTTAACATCAGTGACTTCAAAATTAATTCGCATTTCTGCTGTACTAAAATTGAAAGCTTCAATATTTTTGTGGGACTTGACCAATTGTTATTGCTAACAATACTATATTTTAGTAAATTACATTCAGCCTATACGGTGTATTTTAAGTATTATTTGCTTTTACTTACATGGGAGCCATGGGATGTTGACTTCAATGCGATCTGAGCGTGCCCAGTTAAAAGGGTCGAGAATGCCGGCAAATGCTGGCTGCAGACCCAATAAGATGCACCATAGCATCACTCGCAAATGACTGTCCGTCAGGTACAGACGTCGCATGTCTCGACTACTTCTGAAATGAGAAAATTCCTTTAAAATAAATATCTTCACCTTTCACGCACTACCTAATATTTGGGAATTTTACATATATTCACGAATTTTCAGGTATAAGCATATGTTTGACTTATGTTTCTCTTTTCAATTCTTCATTATAAATTTGTAAGATTACTTTTCATTATAATTTATTATATAAAATTTCGATGTGTGATAGTAAAAAAAAATGCCCATAGTTATGTTACCATAGTAAAATTATTACATCTTAAAATGTAGTGTTACATATTATATAATTAGGTATACATTTTTTTACATTAAAATAAGAAAGAAGTGTTAGCAAAAATTAATAAGTACCCTACTATCAGACGATTCTGTTCCTAAAGTGAAGCGATGTAAGATTAAGCTATTAAACCTATCTATCTACAATCTTCACGTATTTCCAGCCTCATTTCTTGCTTCACTGAGCTATGCATGCGGAAGAAACCGTGAGATATATTTTCTTATGCAATAACTAAAGCGAGTGTAACGTGAGTAAAGGAATATAAGCGGTTCTAAATTATTTATTTTACTGGTATAATTTAGGTTATTTACTGGAGTGTCTATTTTGTTTGTTTTAATCAAAGTAATGGACAAGCGTGCACTCAATGTGCCGGTAATAAAATTAGTCTCATTAGTTCAAGTTAGGAAAAAATTCGTACGATATTTATTAAGGCGCGTTCTGTCCTGTTTTATTTTACTAGGTTTACTATGCAAGTGGAAGTGACTCAAAATAAATGTATTAATGCACATTGTTTTAGATAGGAATCACCCTTTCAACTTCTCACAACCAAGAAAGATACCTCAGTAAATTGGCCATCAACGATGATTCAATTCAGACAAAAAAAAATGCCATTCGTCACATTATCCGTACAATTAGCGAAGACATTTTTGTATTGCTTTATAAAATCGTTAAGTTTTAATTATAATTATGCTTATTTTAATTAAGAAATTACTAAGACGCTAATTATGTATTTAATCATATTAACCAGAAAAATTTACTTACAGCACTATTCAACGACTCCTATTTAGAATATTTAAAAAAATTGATTAACTATTCTATAAACTACAGACTTATGTTAGAAAAGCCTTGTTCTAGAAACTCATTAACTTATTGACTGTGAAGCAAAGCCAACGTGTGAATTACACTGTTTTGTCAATAGGTTCAGAAACGCAGCGTGATTGATATCATTGTGCCAAATGACAATGTTTTTGTAAAAGCTAGTGTGAGATAATATACAGGTACTTACTACATACCTGTAATAAAAGACAAACATGAGAAATATGACATCAGCACGTGATGTGATCGGTAGAAAACTTGCGCGGGAATGATAGAATATTGATTTAAATATCAACCTATTACTGGGAGGTCTGAGGTTCAAGTTATGGTTCACACAATAAATAATAAATAACAAATACTTACATTATATTTTGACGCTGAAGGAAAACGTCATTTGGAATCGGCAGGGGGCAGAGTTCTCTACATATTATAATGTTAGCTTTCCCAACGTAAGACTATAAATATTATTATTGGTCATCCGTTACCATTTTTTATAAAAACTCATATATTATTTAAGATATTGCTGTCTCTAAGTCAAATTAAAGTTGGAATAAGTATAGTATGTATTTTACCTATAAAGTATTTTATGTTGTAATATACAGTGAATATGTTTTACCGTCTATTTTCTCCGCATATCAATATTAATCAATACTGTAATGAAAGTAACGTCAGCTGCTTGATTAGCCTTATCATTAAATTATAAAATGATCAAAATATGAGAGACTAGTATTAAATATTTTGAAATACAAGTTGCGATTTTCAAAATGCAAATGCAGGTGAATTGAATAATGCTTAGTGCTCATTTAAGTTAATAGCCACTAAATGTGTCTAAATCTGTTGCTTATTAAAATGTCTTCTTTTTGTTGATTCATAACTATTTCAGACTAGACTTGTGTCATACTTTTAACATCTTTATATCAATACTAATTTTTAATAGACTGAAAAAACAAATCAATAATAATAATAGGGTATAATTAATTATTGGAAGTGAAAGGTTGTTTAGTACGACGATGTGGTGGCGTTCGTTATTCGTATACCAAAATTAATTTTCAAACGTATAACAAAATGAATTTTATTTTATTATCTTGTTTCAAAAATACCTACATAGATACATACAGTCGCGTTTGTATTTCATAAACGTCTTTTGCCTTATCTACTTACGTTTTGGTTTTTCTTTACTACTAAATTACTGCTTTGTATTCGTCATAAACATAATTAGAAAATACTTCATTAAACAAATTAAATGTGAATATAATAATTATATAATTATTATGATACCTAATAATGGGTATAGACATGTAAGAAATAACAAACAGTACATTCATAAATTATTTCTCACGGGTATTATGTACTTTGGGTAAACTTAAAATGACATAATATGACTATAAGTTAAGTAGCAGCAGCTTTAATAGAGAATAATGTAGTGGTTTCTGATTCTGTCTTTTACCCGGGGTCTCGGTTCAAATATTGGCACGCGCTTCTGACTTTTCGAGGTTACTTGCTTGTTAGATATTGAAAAGTATATACCTAGCATTCGCTAGAACACCGAAGGAAAACATTCCGATTAACATGTACATCCTAGAGTTCTCCACAGTACCCTTTAGACAGAATTGTAGATTATGGCCATAAAACATTCGCATTAAGACAGGAGACTCGTGTTCAGGAATTGAACAATAAAAGGGATGCCAGAAAAATATTATATTGTACGATGTCTAAGATGCGTAGGAGTTAGATAGTCGAATTCTTAAATAACTGTGGCGTGACAAAACAAATTAATAAGTTCGAAAGTGTTAGAACAATTATTGTTGGTCAAGTTGATATTTTATGACATAATGCCTTTCTCTTTAAATTAATCCAAGGTAATGCTGATTTCTGTTATGATAAATGAGCGAGTGATTGCAGTGAACATCTGTCTCTTTTGACATCTCAAGTTGCGTTCGATTTTTAAGAGAAACGATCACTTCCTCTTTCCATTCTAAACTGTTGAAGTAAAAGGAAGGTAGTAGATAGCGCGTGACGTAATAGATATTTCTACACAACTTATGTAGACAATGTTACATATAAATATTTATTATTTATACATGAATATTTATATAATAATATTACTGCAGTAGATAAAGAAATTTGATAGCAAAAAGACATAGGTACGGTGCACCTTATGTTAATTAAAGCCTCTATAATTAAATATAGTTCCTAAGATTTCCATCCTATTTGTCATGAAGACGAAATAGTGCAATGAGCATTTAGAATTTTTGTAGGTATGGCTGTGAACCATCATAACATCGAAGTATTAGTAGAAATAGAAGTCATTGAAATACGAGACGCTTCAACTAATGATGCTCAGGGGATGAAATGCATGTTTTTTTGCCTTAGATCTCTCTATTAAAAAGTTAGAGTATTTCATTCGAAAAATAGTTAGTAGATTTTATCTGACACGGCAAATGATGTTATATAATACTATCATTAACTTTATAATCGTTTGACCTGAAAATCGTCTTGTTGTGATTACCGGTCATAGACATGTTACGCGTCAATAAAGCAACTTTGTTATACAAATTGGCGTGACACGGCCAATGTGTTTTACACGGTGCCTATATGCATTTAAATCTATTGTAAAGCAGGAACTAGAAATTGTTTATGCTAATTTTTATATAAAAAAAATATATAGCTGTTGTAACATTACATATTATTATTTAGTATCAAGTGAGAGCTGGCTATTTCAAATTCAGGTTCTCTGCGAAATAGTACTTACTTAAAATTTAGTTTTAAGGTAACTGTGCACGACAGAATTAAAATAGTATTATTTTGAGATGATCAAATATAGATGGTTTGCAAAGGCAGCGACAGAGAGTGCACAAATCGTAAAAAGGTCTGGGTGGTAGCTGCTCTGTGTTAGTGTTTCCCGCCGAAAATTGGCGCCAATCGAAATAGAGACTAGAGATGTAGAGAGACATCGCTTCGAAGGAAAATTAGAAGGATTGCTCTCTGCCGCTGCCCGCGCAATATTTGTGGAATATTTGGTTTAAAAAATTATTGGTTTTATTTCTAATAGAAAAGGATAGAATACACACAACTCACAATCGAACATATAGGTAGATAAAAACCAGCATCGATTCGCAACACTAACAACGACTTCGTTTCTATGTTATTATATAGGTAGGTATTCATGAAAAATTGTAAAACGTCACTTGTTATAATAAAAGAAAAGACAGAAGGTTAATAGCTGAACGTTTATAAAAAAACTTAGTTTCTCAAAGTTACGAAATTTTTCTTCAGCGCCTAATTAACTTGGACGTAATCTGTTAGATCGCTTTTAATTTGCCTAAGCGTTACGAGCTTGGGCTGCAAGCGCTTAAAAGATGTGGTAATTACGACGGCAAATGGGTTATGTTCACCGCTGACCTTCTTTTGCTGGCTGTTTTGTTGACCCACATGGACTGCAGTTACAGTCCGCATCATAACCACACGCAATATTTATTTGCGCATTAATGTCAGTAGTGCGCTTCAGTTATGTCATATATTTATTGTTTACCAACGTCAATTTTGGTGAGAACGTATGCAGACAATATTATATAATTATTTGTATTATGCCACGACACGTTGTCATTCATGTGAACAAGATTGCCAGAAATTTGGAATGGTATGAAGATGGAACTTAAAATCCGTAATCAGCCTTTCTGTACTAATCTCAGGGTCATAACCTTCACAAGGCACGAACGCAATACGCTTATGTCATATATGTAGGTATTATATAAACAGACAAGTGTGAAATTGTAGTGCACCGTTTTACATGGGAACTGAAACATTAAAAATCTTCCTAATGGGGTATTAGTAGAACTGCGTTTAGTAGTTTTTAAATGTTTACTTATCCATTGTCGCGTCACCGGTGTTGATTAAAATATACCAATGGTCTCATTCATGTACTTAAATATATGGGTATTGGAACATATTTCAACAGATATGAATAGAAAGTTAGCAAACTCTTAACGAAATTATATTGTAACATGCAACGTTAAATAGATATGACCTTTTTGTGGAGTGTCAGTACAATACGGTCAAGTTTAGTTTAGTAATAGACATCAACGCGAGTATCTACGCTACGTTAACGATATTCAAATGAATTATTTCATATCTATTATAGATAGTCCGCTCTGTATTATGAACAAACTCATTATCAGGATATATCACACCTAGATATAATACTTTTGGTTAGTAATAGTATGTTGAAATTTGACACAAGGTTCACTGCTTACCTGTTCTTTCTAGAATATTCTGTTTCTTAATGTGCAACCGCTTGCGTTATTACCAATTCGGTTGGTGGCGTGAACCGCAGAATGTTTAATAAGAATTTGTATGCTTATAAATAGTTATTTGGTGGGGGATTCAAATTCTTTGTTACAATAATTTGTGCTTAGGTATATAAAAAAAGTCTTATGAATGTTTTGTAGAAATGGATACATAATTATGTATTATTTATTTCATTATTACTCTTAAAATGTTGAAATAATAATAGTAAATTAGAAAGTTTTAAATACAGAAGGAAGTAAATATCTCTCAAGTTCAAAGCACTCACTGGCTCCTGAAAGTGGTGTGGTCAGTTGACCTGATTATTAACGTGGATGTAGCGAAAGTGGTTTGACGGGTTTGGAAGGCAGCATTTATTTAGAAGCGCGTACACGGTGGCTTTAATATAACCAGCATAGTTATCCAAGTTAAAATACCCATGTAGTTGATCTTAGCGTGCTTGGATGAACTAGAAAAATTGTGTCGAATTAAAATTACGAAAGTGTTTTTAAAGTGCATGTAAATGTTCTGGCTCAATGATGTTATTCACTTCGTTGATATAATTACAACGAAATATGTATAAAACGAATTTTTATTGAATAAACATGCCATTATGTGTTATGTATTGTCCAACTCAAGTAATATTGTAAAATAAATTAAATGAAACATCATCGCCTTACAATGCATATGTGTACCTACATACGTGTACAAAGTAAATTAGAATAATTCTACAAAATAGTAGGTTTGGTACCAATTCATGAAGGGTATGGTAAAAAAACATAAAGTGAACTACATGCGTATATAATAAACGTATATAATGTACATTATACATGTATAAAATAATTTATTTTTATTTATTTATTTATTTAATTTATAATCATACAATTATACGTACATGGCGTTGGCAAACATTACGGATTGAGTCCAATGCGCTTGTCAAGCCTAT
>DWDX01000904.1:0-21906 GCA_018245675.1 Agara michaeli | reverse complement strand
TACCCAGCCCGGGATTTGAACCCAGGACCTCCCGATCGGCAGTCGCGCTAGCAACCGCCCGACCGACGAGGCAGTCACGACTAACATTTTATATGCTCCTATATAATTCTATGTCCTTTTAATTTTCCTATATTTCACAGGCCCACAGCACCAAAACGAACGCTTTTAACACCAACACAATGTTTTGTATACAAACGGTATCGAAAGTATCAGACCAAACATTAAGTATCCAAAAACGCAATAGCGACGTCGAAAACATCGAACAAATTTCTAATGCAATGCAACTAGACTCACTGATTTCAGTATCACATGTGTCTCTTCATTTTATTCTTTTAAATTTGAAGACATACTTTAGCCTGAGTAAGCAAAGCGTATGAAACTGAAACAAAGCGTATCGAACGCAAGCGCCCAAAGAAACGATGTAATTGGCAATCAGCCGGCTGGCCGCCCGGCAGCTGGAGCTTAGAGTGCTAGTCGATTCTATTCAACCTAAATTTTAATACCATTTGCTTTTTATTGACAATCGGTATTATTTTTTTCGACCCCTTTTGTTGGTCCATTGCTGGACCGGCTTTCCTCTCATAGTGCAAGGGATTCAGGCCATAATCTACCGCGCTGCCCAAGTGCGGATTGGAAGACTTAACACACCTCAGAAAATATTATATAACTTTATAACATCTCTAAGGTGTGCCGGTTTCCTCGCGATCTTTTCCTTCGCGTTATAGCAAGTGACATTTAAATTTTTACTTATAAAACGCACATAATATATCAGAGGTGTGTGCCAGGATCGAACCCAGACCTCCCGGAGTGAGATGCTGAATTTCAAACCACTAGGCTATCACTGCTATCGGTAATCATAATAGCGAGTAAATAATAAACTTTTAAAATAAGCGTTTATACTTTATACTTAAGTATAATGGATGATTAAATACAAAGGATTTTTTTATAAAAAGCCAAGCTTCGGAATACTAACTACAGTCCTAATTAGCAAAGGTTGAGATCCATTGAATATCCAATCCATCTCCGTTGTCGATACAAATACCTTTCTTACTGAACTACTAATACGAAACCTGTAATTGGTAATCAGTTCGCCGTAAGCCGGCAGATGGCGATCGAGACTCCGAACGATATGGAACTCTTAATCCATGTGATATACTGAAACAATATTTTATTAGTTATCTATAGCCCGTTAAAATTGACTGTATGTTATAATAGAAGAAAAATAATAGAGAACAAGAAGAAGAAGAAGAAGAAGAAGGGGAATAAAAGAGAAGAAGAGAACTAACGATGAGAAGCGGCTGCCCACCTTAGTACCTAATTACTGACAGTTTTAGTTGAAACGTAAATCTACAAACCTTTATTAATTTGTATAAAGTTCATCGTGGCTCCCTGGAGAGCCATTAATTAGCTCCAAATACTTAACGCGGGAAGTCTAGCGCTTCAGGTTGCCACTAAATAAGCGAATATTCATTGTAATAACAGTGAAAGCTAACTTCCGCGTGGAACTTGCAGACATTATTATTTCCGGAATTTCCGTTACCGGCGATGTAATACTAAAACGTCGTCTGTATTAAATATTTAAATTTAATATCATATTAATTAGCCTACAATGAATTTAGCCTGTTAAATTAATCATATCAATTTGCCTCACTATACACGTGAAGTATAAAAAGTTAAAAGCATTTGGTCGTTTAGTGCTAGATTCTTATGCTCATAAATGTGCGTGCGTTAAATTAGCCAAGCGTTTACCCTTATTTTGGTATTTTATTTAACAAAAATGTATTCTTACGTGTGATTAAAATTTAGTAAAATAACCAAATTAGCTGAAACACAGCGGCATGGCAAGCTCGCGCGGCGCGCCACGCCTTGTTTGAACTTAATTAAGAACACACGTCGTTCCAAAATGGTCGGCGACGTCTCAGATCAAAGCGCTCGATGCTAATATTTGTTCGTCTATAGAAAGAAGTCATTGGCACCGTACTCATTGCTTCAGTACACTAATTTGAACATGCTATTTGTCGGTGTCTTAAGTAAATGTCAGAGAACTGCATGCGAGTTTTGCTTTGATCGGAAACAGTTTGCGAAATATAACTTGAAATTCATTAAATAAACCACAATACACTTCAGAGGTTTTCGTAGCTGGATAATTTTCGTGAAGTAAGCGGTATGCAACCTAGACATTTATTTTAGATCCGGTGGTCTTATCTTACGTTATCTGATTTCAGCTAGATACCACAGGTTTTGCGCAAGGTTACGTTAAGTAAAAAGAAAGAAATTTTGTTCCATGAATTGTTTTAATTGACACAAGTGAAAATTGTGAAAATTCATTATTATTATTGTTGGAACAACTTTACACACATCTATCTGATTTCAAATTAGGCAATTAAATTCTTGTGTAATGGTAACTGGATAGCTTATATAAACAAACACATACATACCATATACCTAATACTTATATACATATTTTTACTGCCTACACACACAGAACTAACAAATATGCTCATCACACAAATGTTTGTCGTAGATGGGATTCGAACCTACAAGCTCCCGTTTTTCCGTTTCCCGTTACCACTCCATCACGACACCGGTCAAACAATTGAGTGAGCTCCTAAAACTGTACATATATCGGAAGCTACTAAGTTGCATACAACGAATCTTTGTTTCTTATTTACGCCCAAAACCTTACTAAATTGAAAGCAATTTCGAAGTCTGAACGTTCTAAGGCTATACCGCACACTTATATACGACAGACGTCAAAATTTCTTACACGATGTTTGCTAAGCACATAGATAGCTCCACGTATCCACTCAAGTCGAATTTAGCGCCGCAACAAAATCACATCCTGTGTGATGTTGACATACCGGCCGTTACCATTGGTTATCACATAATATCTCACCACTAAACTATTTAAAATAAAACGAGGGAATATGAAATTATTTTTCTGAATTAGTTATATCAGTATTTTTTGATTTGAATCCGGCAAGAGTTATTTGTGACTGTTTTGAACAAAGGTTGTAACGATTTTGTTAGGAACTCCATTCATTACTTTTTTAAATGTATAAGTTTGTGTTGTAAATTTGTGACGTGAATAGCTTCATATAAAACAATATAACGTATATATGTAAGGAAAATCGGCGGGTAGATCAGAATAGTGTAGTTCGAAACGTTAGTAGTGGCAATTCTCCTTTATCGCGAAGTCTCGAAATCTCCTAATAAAGCGCAGACGATCCCATACAGCCGGCGGCCACAAGTTTCCAATAAGTAATTAAAATCCCCACAGTAGAGATTACGTCCTGCTTTCACAAAAGCCGAGTATTTGCACTGTGCGCCTTGGTACACTTGAAGTGTTCAGAGTTCTCCGCTCTTCGCAATTGTTAGCAGGAAATGTAAGATTATTTCGTGGATCCTTGGAACTTTGGCAAACTGTACGTGTTTTCGGATTGAACTGTTAATCGGATTTCAGAGATCGGATATATAAGAAAACACATTTATATTTCATTATATTACTGTACTTATTACTGTACTTACCTTCTATTGTTTATAGTTTAAAAATATATATATTTGCGCTTAATATCTCAATAAAAATTTATTGCAAACAAATTTGATAATTGATAAATTTATTTCATTTCATTTATTTGTAATGATAATAATCTTATTTTACTATTATAAAGTGATAAAGTACAAAGTAAGCAAATTTTTCTGTGAAGTTCGAAATCCTTCAATGACACTTTATAGATAACCTCCTAATAAATCATATATAAAAATCCCGTTAATGACACTTTTGGTACACAGTACCTACAATAATGTGAAAGCTTCGTAAATTTTGTTGTAAAATCATTTAAGGAAAACTACGCAAGGCATATTTATTTGGAACTTTGGAAATATGTAAAATTCGCTGTAATCTATGCTGGTACTTTTTGTCTCAAAGGATTAAGTACCTACATACAATACTCTGTACATTTACCAATTTAAATTATGGAATAGATGATACCGACTGACTTTAAAAAAAATCAGTGTTATACATTTTACAAGGTATGTGCCATAAATATTAAATTACTTCATACAACCGTGACCAAATATTCAACTTCCCTTGTAATTTCGACCGCAACCAAAACTCACGTATTTCACTTAAACTTGCATGACATTATGAAATCACTTTATTTTTGCAATTATTTTAATCTGCATAAAATGAATAAGAAACAGTAATCAAAAACCAAAATTGCAATTGAAACCAGGTCTCTTGATAGAAATTGATCAAAACCAAAACTTTGGTAGGCCATCACTGATTATTTCATAGATGTTACAAATATTTAAATATATATCGAATATATACAAAAGTTTCGGACAATAGTTATCTGTGCATACCAGTAGAAGTTCAAAATATGAAGCGTTTGCCGAGAATGAAAAAAAATTTTGTACGACAAATAAAATATGCAATAATTCTTCTGAGCAATCATTGCCTTGGAAGGATTACATGAGATACATAGTAAAACAACCGAAATGATATAAGGGCGCCCCTGTTTACCCAAGTACTGTTAAGACCATTTTTATGAAGAACTGTGTAAATAACGCAGCACAAACATTAATCTGCTTTGAACAACAGCAAGATGTAAAGGGACTGCGGAGTGTAAATATTTTCTTAGGGGACAACAGTCGACTCTGGCTGCTCTCCGCGCCAATTAGAGCGTGATATGATTTTTATGTAAACTTAATTTACGTAATTCTTGTTTAGTTTACCCCCAATCAGATTGTAATTAATTATTCCGGTAAAGATTAATTTGGAGTAGTTAACAGTGATTTGCATAAGCACTGTTTTCATCAAAATATTGTTTTTATTAAACGTCTAAAACATTTTATCTCGGACAACTGTCGAGATCTATAAATAATCACCAAATGGTGTGAAAATAATATAACACAACATTTTTTAGCTGAAGCCAATTATTTATGAAGTAAATCGCCACAAATGCATTCATTCAAAAGTTATCCAAACCCAATGAGGTCTAAATTGTGGACTTTCTATTGACTGAGCTGAGAGGCCCTCATATTAAAATGTATCGTATTGAAGATATGAAAACATTCTAAATATTAAAAGCGTCTAGAAGATTTTTTGAAATGCTTTATTAATGTCTTAAAGTGATACTCATAAGAGACTCTGAAAAGGACTTTAATGACGTCGGTTCTCAATAGAATTCATATATGTATTTACTGAATAAAAAGGTAAAGATTATCATCCTTAGACGAATATGGTAGGTGGTAAGGTGATAAGGTTTCCCCGCTCCGTTTTCGTAAAAAGCATTACTTTAACCATGAAACCCCGGTATACATTTCTGTTTATATTCCTATTTATAGATAGAACGATAAATTCCAATTAGTAACCCGTAAGAATCATCGATGCGTATCGGCTATTAATTTCGCCTTAGTTTAAAATGTTGCATGCATAACTATAATTTAGTGGCGCGACTCCGTTTGTAACCCTTAATTTATTGACACCGCCTCCGGGAGGTGACTGTGCAGTTTTACTTTGTTCAACCCTTCTTCGCAATTTATATCTTTGGATACAGGAGGTTGGCAAAATTGTGTATAATATTCATTGGGATTCTTCATAATTTTGTAATTTCTGATATGACACTGTGGATTTTGATTTCTTTTGTACAAACGAAACGTGACCGAATTATTGAAAACCAACCTGCCATTCAGTCACAGAATAGAAAAGCCATAGAATCGTTTGCTAGTTTCTTTTGCTAGGAGAAAAAAACACAAAGCTATAACTGTACTTATATTATGTATATTAAGAAATAAAACTCCAACTTACCATCAGAGCTACCAACATTATAAAGACTATATATTCAAGTTTACAAAATTTAGAAGCTCGTTAAATAATTAATTAGGAATTTAATAGTTTAGCATTGTTTCAATTTGTAAAATTAATTGGACCTTTCTTACTTAAACAAAATACACGTAAACTTACTTAAATCATAATTACTAATTATAACATAAAGCGTATTATTTCTTATACAGCCGTGGGAAATTGAACAGGCGAAGCGCTTAACGCAAAAATTGTAGAGCCTTAAAAGTAAATTGAACTGTCATCTAAATACTGCTCAAATGTAAATTTCTTTGGCAAGAAAAATCCAATTTATACAGTTTATCTTAACTCGTAGTGTAATATGAAATATTAAGACTAAAAATTAATATACGCTGAGATAAAATTAAAACACCATTGCTACCTTCACCTTTACCCTTACCTTTACCTACCTTAAAATGTTGCTGCTTTGACTGGCGCGTTGGTGTAGTTGTCAGTGAATCTGGCTGAACGGACGTTGCGGATTCGATTCTTACCCAGGGCAAATGTTTTTGTGATAAGAATGATTAATTTACATTTTTCCATGTAAGCATATATTTTGAAAGTTATGCACGTTGGGATCAAACGACCGTGTGTGAAGTAGGCGCAAGATATTAATTAAATACCAGAATTACTTACTATTACTCAGTGTGATTGCATTCATTATCTATGTAACGTATGAAATATATATAATTTAAAATGTAATGTCCGAAAGAATTTAAAACTTACCTAATAAATAATCGATTACACTCAATCTAAAACCTTTTCATCCAGTTACTGTCGTACTTTGACCGCGCCCGCCGCCTACGGTACGCCTGTACATTACAGAATCAGCCGCGCCTCGCCATTGGAACATCTGATAAAGTTTGAATTTAAATTAATTTGGCGGATTATTAATTTTGAGTAATGAACTTGAATTTCACTTTAAACGAGCAATTTCGTTATAGAACTTGCGCCTCGATGAATATTATTTTATAATGTACTTACTTAGCTTTCTTCGGGAACGTTTACTTCAATTTGTGGAGAATACTAAGTTGTCAAAACGTACGTTTGCGTCGATTTAACAGCTTTTGCTCATTGTAGAAGAAGTAAATTACAATGCTTTGTTATTTTATGTTAATTCCTGTAAACACGTCTCAAAAAATCAGATGTTTTCTATGTTAATAGATTTTAAAGAAATGAAGGAACAGGCATATTAAGGTCTTTAAGTATACTCGTAAGTAAGTAATCCACTAACACGTAATATAATCTTAACCCTAACTTGCTAATCGCTTTTGTATCCCGGGAACGAGTGTCGAGAGATTTATATCGCCGCTAAGACGCCTCGCTTGTAATCCGTAGTCCGCGCTGGATTCAGGAAATGAAGACATTGCCCAAATCTTCTCGCATTTGCACTTTCCGTTCTAACAAATCCGCTTAAATTTTAATATATCTCCACGAATCCTGAAGATTGAGAAGATTATGTTTTACATTAACAATTTGGAATTTCCTCGTTGTACCTATGTATATATTGTGTAATTGGTTTGTGATCTGAAAACACTACGACGTTGGCCTATTCTGATCAAGCAATGACCGACTTTATATCTTTATATATGTAGTGTTTGCATTGTCGCATTGGGATTTGAAGGATTGTTTTGAAATAATATAACACAGTGAATTCTTAGCAGCTCATATAACTCATATAACTCTAACTCTAACATTAAACTACAATTCTAATATGACGCCCGGATAGCTCTAGGTACAATGAATATTTTTGTAAAATATGCATTGTTCAGTCAAGGCTTTAACTACTTTGCAAGGCTTTAAAAGATTATATACTTTAGTGAGTCTGTAAAGTTTGCACAATAGGTATTACATATAAAGCACAATACAATAAGATCAAATTTTATATCTGTATTGTAAAGGTTTCGTACAACAATGGTACCAAAATTTATCTCTAGTATTGGATTGTGATTTTGTATTAAATCCCTCGACAGACATTATAATATCGGAGCCTGCGTTCCGTTGGCTGTATTAATATCGCGAATTTTTGCATCGAATACCGCTCTTGGATCGGTATTACTTTTCCATTAGTGCTTCCATTTTTGTTTGCGACTCCTTTACAATTCAATATGCGGTGGCAATTCTACGGCTGTTAAATTAAATGATAGTAATATTTTACTAGTAATTGAAAGAATGCTTTAATGGTATATTTGCGATTAATTCGCTTCTAACCGATTTATTATCAATTAATTAGATTATCCAATCTAGTTATTTAAAAGAGTGCTGGGAGTTTTTTTTTTCACCGGCTGTTTTCTCCCGGTCTACTATAGCCTGAGGGGCAAACAAAGCCGAAATAAATAATTAAAATAATTAAGATGAGTAAAACATGAGCTTCATTAAGTGTATGTATGTACCTTATGATGAATAAAACAATTTGAATTTAAATTGTATTGAATTAGGATATACAAATTTCAGTGTTGATGATGGAGACACTGAGTGACTTGTGTAGTGTCGGTATCGGATTTTGTGGAATGATCATGCATATTAAAATAATCAGGTTCAAAATTTTGATGAACTACGGTGCACATCAGTACCTTTCGGAGGGAAAACCTTAAATTATGCAACAGTGTATGCTTCACGTGTTCTATAATAAACTGATATTACGTCAACATTTCGCTACAAGTGAGACGCGGTGACAACGCGATGGTTCTAACCGTCACGCTTCGTTACAACAAGCGAAGCCGCAAACACGTAACGCTGATACGATCGCACACTAAGCAACATCTCACTAAATCCTAGCGTTGATGTGATTTACGCTAATTTAATTTCGCTCGCTAGTCTAAACGCGTCTTAATTACGCTAAGGACGCCCAAAATCCGAGCAATAATTTATAGGCCTCAAGCGGTCTCACGCGACTTTGCCTGAAATATACTGCGCGAATTTGCATGTGTTTCGTAAATATTTTATTCAAATGTATGCCTCGTGTACCGATTGCAAGGACAGATTAACTTGTAGTTGAATTTATTGCCTAATTCTTTGATAAGCGCCTTTCTGTATTTACCGCGTCTTATTTGTATAATCCGCCCTCGTTGTATTACTAAGTGAATTTATATAAGTGATATAAAATATTTAAACTATTTAATGAAGCACGATTACATTTTTTGTAAAACCTTCACGATTCCATAAATGCAATACTCATTTAATGTCGTCAAATAATATTTCCTTTCTTTTAATTGACAATCCGTAAAGCGGGCGGGAATGTCTACTATTTCATGAACAAAAATCATTGGACGAAAGAAAAAACAAAATGCTTTTAAAATCTCTCATATTTTTTATTTTAGAGAGAGAGACTCTAATATTAACGGTGCGAAAACTAAGTGACAATTGATTCAACGCACTCAATTATTTACTTACAATTTTCCATTTTCAGATTGTTTACGAACCGCAAACTTTTGTTGCCTAAAATCACTCAAACCCTACATTACGAAGGACTGACAGAAACTGACGAGCACTTAGTATTAAAAAGGTTATTTTGCGAAGTCACGGACCTTCTGTTTATTTGTTAGTCTATATCTAATCAAATATATTACATCGGTACCTTCCTTTTGAAGCCAGTACTGCACCGCTAATTGAGTCTGGATGCATTTTATATGAGCGTCGAGAATTCTTAGATCAACTAGCTTTAATTATACTCTTGGCAAATAAAATAACAGACTTGTACTACTGCCCGCGAACAAACGATATACATTAAAATGTGTTCTTAAAATAGATGGAATTCCTTATTTACGCTTAACATGAAGCCTAATCGAAGCCTGTTGTGAAATCTCTAGGTATGCTATTACGTACAGTTATAATAAAACCTCTCTATGAAAGGTATGCGTTATATAAATTGAATAAAAATGAATTGTATGTTGGGTTTTTTATCTTAACATTAAAATGTTAACAAACGTTAATAGTATGTAACCATGCTTAATAATATGTATAAATTTACTAAGGTCTATCATTGGTTCTCGTCGACGGTGTAATGCGGCCTTAATATGGCGCGTATGTAATTACAATTTGTAATTAGGTGTAGCGCACGCAAGATGTAGCAAAGGGGTGCTTACCTCCTCGTAACATAAGAAAATCATTGCGTTCGAGTCAAGAACACATGCTTAGAAAGTTTCTTAATATTTAATGAATATACAGGGAATATGGCGTTGATTTGTAGCCATTTTCCGTTTAATTTTCGCCCCAAAGCCGCGAACCGCTAATTCAATAATATGACAAGTCGCGTGTGTGGCGCAGACATGTTATGGATGTGATTCTAACTAATGGATTTGAGAGATTGAAATTTGTTATTAATTGGTGTTTCATTTATCATAATAATAGGATTTGTTTGGAATATCCCTTAGTACGATTTATAGAACATGTTGAAAAGGTTTCATTTAGATCAGACTGGCCATCTTAAAACACAAAATCATTTTTAATATTTCATGGGTTTTTTAAATTCCAATTGCTGTATTGTACTCTCATCTGTACATGACATTAATAATTTCCTCTAATATGTATTTAATTATCTTTATTATACGAGTATCATACGAGACGTTCGAATTAATTTATAATAAATCTTTTTTATTGATTTATTTTTGGATCACGTTTCTTTTAAAATGATGTATGCTTAAATAAAAAGTTTCGAGTCGAATTGAAAGTTTTGATTTCGAACTTAAATTTGAGGTAAACAACCTTGACAGCTCAGTGAGCGATTCTAATACAGGTGTACACAGTTGGACAGTTCAGTGACGTGACAATATTTTATATTCTGTTGGAATCGTAAAGTTTGGAAATATTTCTTTAAATTACGTGCTAAGCAGTGCATTGTATTAGTATGAAAGGTGCGTGAAAATAAGAACGGCCATCAGAAACTATACCTAATTTATGAATATATATCAAATGCCTGCCGTTACGTTGATATTCTTCGTGCTCCTTTATATCCAATCACGGAGTAGCACACGGAGGTACATCATTTTTATACTGTCAAAAACAGATGTAGTGGTAGTTGTTGCAGAGAACGTTCTGGAAGCTTCAAATTGAATAAAAAAGGACGCTTAAAATATGCCAAGAATAAAATACAATAACAGCTTACTGTTACTTTAAATACGTAGCATAAATTGACTCTGTGATTTATCATTAATCGCATTCAAACCAATGAATATGACGCCCAAAAACCTAAACATATTATATACGTCAAGTCCCATTGTTTAAACTATAATGAAAATGTTCACACGTTATTATCAGTCACCGTTGAAATAGTTAAATTTAAATAACGTAGCAAAGAATTTTGTTCGCATCAAAATTTTCGTGTACCTAAATTTAAAACCCCAACTATTTTGAGGCTTTCTTTGATAGTGATTGACAAAGGAACACTAAAAGATTTCACCAGAATTCGTATAATCGGCTAAAATTTCAAACGAAGGATAATTTAGTTAAACGTTAAATATTCCTTGAACGTACTCACTGAGCGGCGTTAAAATATTTGTAGTATTTACTATTAACCACTTGTAATAAGATCTTTTTACATACAATACACTAGTATTTCGTTCGCCAATATTTCGCCCTTGATCTTCATATTTTTAATGAATATTCTTTATTACATTGCGAAATCGAGTCCACGAGTGAACATCTCCCGCTCCCCATTGCAAAGAGACCCTTTAAACTGGGCACAGCATCGATCGGCAAGGGTTGGCTCCAAGGTCATTGTACAAATGCATAGATGTACGTACGAAATGAAAGCATCCCTTGCTCAATATATTAAAATACCATATAATATCATTATGAAGCTGTCCCCTAACACAGACAAAATCAATATCGCGTCTGTGAGAGTAAACGTGAAAACCGCCGAAGCTACGAGTTGGCGGATATTGAATATTTACAAGAAAAGATACACATCTGTCAACCGCTATACTTATATTCAGTTACCAACAAATAGTAAGGACTTGCGAAACGATACATCTGAAACATCACTAGAACGATTTTTAAGCGAATGCATATTGACGGATATGAAAGTTCATGGACAATTTTCGTAATGCACCTTGCATGCCAGTTTGTTTTCATATTGGTACAAAATAGATTATTTATTTAAGTTCTTTGGCCAAACACTATTAATATAGGAAATAAAAACATTAATATACGAGATTAAAAACAGAGACGGCAAGTAGCAATGAGGGGCATAACGCTTTTAGCTTACGTGACGATTTCGTTGTTCCAAAATATAATAGGTATATCTAAAAGGCGCTGTTTTCTCTGCAAGTTTACCATTATCACGTGCGTCGGGCGTTCTATCTGTGGATACCTGTGTGTACTTCTGGATTTACAGTGATTGTTTCGTCGTATTTATGCGAGGCGACACACTCCGCCCGTGGCCGTGGGGCGGAACGATACTTGTTTGTTTTATAGAGCATTTTAAAGTCTGAATGAGGTACCTAAAATGCTGCCGTTCATTAAAACTTCCGCACCAGAATAAAAATATGACAGATGTTTAAGTTCCCAGATTTGGTTGCATTATATATATATTGATATATAAATATATCCAGCTATTGTGGTTAGTTCAATGATTTTCGCTGCAAGGAAATGTTTCGAATGGTAATAATAAAACCTTTTATCAAGTTTAATGATTTAATGGTTCCTTAATGATAACATAAAAAATACTCCCTGTAACGTTGTATATTGTAAAAGAATATCACAAAACGCCCTCAATCAGAAAAGAAAATTAATTTCAGAATTTCTGTGTTACAAAGCGTATAATAAATAATCGGAAGGCTAGCATACCTTGCACAATGGTTCATTTATCAATGTTTCTTTGTTCTTACTGTGTAAATAAAAACCATCAATAAAATTTTATTCAACTAAACAACATACACAAGTCCGATTCCCTTAAGAAATGTTATGCAACTGTTTTTTAATATTTTCTTTTGTAGACTAAAACGTGTTTCTTTTACAGTTTAATCACATATTGTATTGCTAACAAAAACCAATTAAACTGTATCAGCTAACCCGCAAAATTTATTCTCTGAGGTTACACAAAGCAGTTTTAAGTGATTTACCCAACCAAATGTAGTGAGTAGTGAATACAGAATAGTCCATTTGAAGTTATTTTTGTAAAATTAGATTTATCCAACTGTGAACTCCGATAACTTTGAAGTTTTTCGATATTTGTAAGTAAATATTTATGAGACGGAACATGCAGTTTTCTCGTTTTTGCGACAGTTAGTTTAGTTAAGATAAGGTAAATGTTATACTTGTAGTTTTCTACGTCTTTCAATAAGTGAACAATAACTTTGAAGTTTATCGCAATACCTACAATTTTTTTTTATTACGAATATTTTTAAATTATTTTATTATATGGTTTAAATTATTTTATTGATTATAAAAATACCTATGTTAGGCGATTTACAGCATTAGCTAATTGCTGTGAAGATCATAATAATGACTAGTACAATACAATAATCGTAAAAAGATATTAGCCAGGAAATATACAATACATAATTATCTATCTGTAATTATCCCTAGAATCTGGCGACAAAATAAATATCGTTAAATTATTTATTTAATGCGGTACATTGCGTTCTTGCCTTGCGAACCGCCACTGTCATATCCGGTCAAATCGAACATTTCCGGTAGCGTGTTATTTAACTGTCAAATAAACAGAATACTAAACTAAAATTAAACAGGTTAGTATTGGGAAATAGTATTGAAGAAAACGGTAAAAATAAAAATGAAATAATGTTTTTTTTCGACAAATATTGGTTTTCAGTAATTATCAACTCATAGCTTGGTATATAATTATCGATTTCCTCAAGTGAGTTATGGTAATGTAAATCAATGTGTTATTGCCTCCCGAATGTGTCTACGCTAGTTAATATTAGACAAGCAGCCATTTTTACGCAATCTCGTCGGAAAAACACGGTTATTAACATCCATAACGTTATTATATGACTAACTGTTATTTTATGAGCATCTAATGGCCCGATAAGGGCGTTTTATTATTCCCTAATGGCTTATACCTGTCTTACATTGTAACGGGAGCGATGCGTTATGACCACGCACTGCGCCAACGACGCATAATGGATTCATCTTTATTGACAATTCAGATATTGAACAAGCAAGATATATAATGCAGAATGTTAGCGCAACACATCGATCAATAATACGATGAAACAAATGCAACCCGCAGTTACTTAATACGTAAACGTTCCTAACAAGGGCAGATCAATATGATTTGGTATTGTATTTTAAATATGGAACCTGGCCCGAAATATGAATTGTACTCTTATTATTATTCTGTAGCTTTTATCTTATACATAGTAATGGCGTACAAGTATCCATATGAGTTGTTTGTAGACAATGAAATGTAAAATATATTTCTTTAACATCGTACGTCTATGACCAGAAATGTCGTGCTAATTTCACTTTATTACAAATATTTTTATTACAAACCTTAATGGATCTTTGTAAAGATAAAAAACAAACTGCACTGCTGCACTGCACTGCTGAATTCTCTGAAAGCAATTTTCTTAATAAACGTCTTGTCTAAAACAAATCCTTCGTTATAAAGATGAAGATCGAGTGAATATGAAAATTTCTTAAATTTATATTTCAAATTTAATCTGTAGTTAATTATAATTCAATTTCATTTGCGCATGTCTCAAAATTCTGTTTTCATATTATCTAATAATAAAATTTAATTTACCTTTATTATATTCTAATAAACTTCATCCATTTCTTTTTTGTCCTTCGTTGTTTCACACCTGCCCAAATGTTGACTGAAAGAGCATGCTTTTAGCATTCGGTCCGCGTTTTTGTTACTTCACATTATATAAGTTACAAATAAAGAATAAACAAATTATTACTTGAACACGAAAGCGAATTAAATAACGTCGACCTTTTACTTACCAACAAATAGAAACGATCTCAAACGTAGTAGCGGACGGTAGCTAGTTGTGTACGTAAATATGAATATGAACGTCGGCTAACACCACTGAATGTTGAGCCACCCTAGCCCCTTTATAACTCGCGTAGCCAGCCATCAATTAGTACTTTGTGACTACATTTCGTACCTACAACGTTATACAGATATCCTGTTAGACCGCGCTTTGTTTATTTTTAATTTCCTTTCTCATTTGTGTACTCAGTTTGAATTTCAAACGCGGAGCGGTATTCAATATACTACCCAACTTACCTACGTCTCTTTTATAAAAGTTTTAACTCGATGTTCTAATTATTTATTTGAAGAACTCTTTATGTAGCGGATGTGAGTTATAGTACTGGTGATTTGCTGAATGTATTTAGATTCTCAGGTCTAGAAACCGTTACTCCTTTGATTATTTACTTTGGTTACCGATCAGCTGTTAACATTTCGCGTACTCTTTTGTTTCTATACGCTCCGCTTCTAACACTGCTGCACTGTGAGGTATAGGTTCGATGCCTGAGACGCGCAAAAAGTTTGTCACATGTAGACAAATATTTGTTATAAAATTGAATGTTCAATTTTGATCTTGTCCAAAAAGTTGGATTCCTAATCGAAAAATGTCTTAGCACCGATACAAATTACCAGTAATTTTAGTGTTACATTATTTCGAATAGTTATAGTAATTCAATTAAATACATCCATTCTATATACTCGTACAGTAAAAATGTGCATTGTGTTCATAACAGCTTTTTCAATGTATCGGGTTAACGCGTAAAGCTCCATCAATCACAATGACATGTGAATTCTGAAGCTCACATCGTGAATGTTCGTTTCTGCTGAAGTCACCCGCGTGGCGTGAGGAAAGCATACATCACTCGCACAATGCAACCGTAATAGACCGCCGATAGAGCCTTCAATATGGAAATTTATCCGATTTTCTCCACTTCCCGCCTGGAATAACATCGGGTGATAAAATAATCTTAATACGGCACGCATAAAATAACATTTCACAGCTCATAAAACGATATTAGATACTCAAAGAAATGAGAAAAGTATGTATGTGTTATATAAAAAACAAGTATAAAACGAGAAGATGGCTCATGTCATAACAAGATTGTTACCAATCGTTTTATCATCACACAGTTTAAGCTTCGATTTTCGTCAGTGTTGATGGTCGAGAATTTGCCAAATCGTCGGTCAATTCAATGCTCTTATTTATGTATTAGCGAACAAAAGAAGATCAAATCTCGACTCCTAAATGGATATATTTTTGATTGGATAAACTAAATTATGAAGTAATAAGTGAAACGGGTGATACTATATTTTTTTTGTAAAGAGAGTATCCAAAGAGCCGGCAGACTCTTGGCTGCTACCGCCCAAGGACTTCAGCAATCAATCCCTAGTAGGTTTGTAGGATTGAGGACTGTTAGTGTTAATATATTTAGTAATATGTGTTAAAATTTGTTGGTGAGCATTGATTAACAAATATTGGTAAGTTTGAACTAGCTTTAATAAAATTCTTTTTGTGTCTTTGATAGCTAGCGAGCTTGCATAGGTGTTGAACTTGTATGAACACATATTATACTTAAAATGTTTTCTTAACTGGTTGACAAATTACAGCAAATTCCAATAGGAGGTAAGTTTTAAAACTGCAATCTCGCGACGCTCACCATTCCTACGAACGAAAAGCTTGAAAATGTTTCACAAGATTGAGAAAAATGGATAAAGTAGGTATAGGCAATTCCTCTACGCGGAAGCCACGTTTGACATCACATTTTTAACATAACACCATCGATTGCCAATTTTACGACATGTATAAAACACACATTCCGCCGTTTTTAATAATCGAAATGATAAACGGGTGTAAAGTACAGATTTATCAGGCCGAGCACGTGTCGACCCGACTCGCCTTTGCCTCAATAGCGATTTGCTTGTAAGCCCGAATTTATGAACCGCTGATAAAAATTGTATCGTCCCCGATATATGTAGGCACATGTATCAGATTGCCCTTTTTCACGTTTTGTTTACAGCGTTGTTTGAGTTTACTGCTTTTTTTTATCATGTGCGTCGCGCATACAATTCGTTGAGTTCTGATGTTTATTGCCGATTTATTATTCGTCTCCCTTGGTATTGTACTAGCAACACTAAGGACAATGATAATTCATTGAAATAATTTCCTTATTATTGTTACTTTTGCTGCTAATTGTAGTCTTAGTTTTATTTATAAGAAATACAAAAAATATTCAACGAAATTTACGAGTACACGATCAATATATGTATATACAATGTTATCTGATTTAAAGCTCAAAGCTATGTTTTATAAACAAGTAAAACACGTGTATTCCGAAGCGGAGAGTGTATTATAGAGTGATAACATCTCTTCGTTCCCGCAAAAGCTTTCAAATGAAGTATTGCGTGGTAGTTGAATGAGCCACAACGGGAGAGTTTATATACCGTACTCTACATTGGTGGTAGACATAATCATCTATAATGAATTGGAATGAATATCAGACGTTTATTATTTATTTGTGTATGTTTTTATAAACGTTACTTAAATTTTGACTAACATTATTCATTTAAATTTTGATTAATAAAAATAAATCATGACTTACGTCGAAATGTAGTGGCTAAGAAATAGCAATTATTAATAACAAGAAACAACAATGAAAATGAGAAATTATTAAAAAGATATCTTTACTAAAATGCTCTTTTATTACCTATAGCTACTGCGCAAATCCAAAAAGTTGTTAAAAATATTTACTTGACGCCTCAATTTTACTAGCCTGTCAAACCTAACTACCCTGGCTTACTACATGAAATATTTTATAGCATCCCTCAGAGATCGTCTTCATAAAATGAAGACCTTATGATTTTAAATCTTTATCAATTTGCGCGCAATATATGACGAGCGGGGCTGGAAGTATTTTGTTTATTTTACACGATTTTATTGGACTCGATGCGAGTAAAGCCGGGATAAAATTTCAATTGGCAGCGCTGGAGACAGCAGTGGCGTGTCCCCGCAGTTTATTTATTGTGTTCAGTACAAAGTTCTTCGGTAATATATTTCACGAGCACTAGATGTGACTTAAATACACTACAGATAAATATAGATAAATAAACTATAGATAAATATACACTAAAATACAGAAAACACAAAAAAGGTGTAAGGCCGACACTACCACGCTTGAAGAGTATTAATATATGTTCTTAGGTATTATAGCGAGTGGTATTTAGTGTGTACTGAAAATTCGATTTGGAATTTAAATGATTAGTTTAAATTTCTATTCTCTGTCTGAGTATTGTGTTCACGTGTTTATGTGTTATCCATGACAAATAGGGTACAAGGGATCCTAGGGTGGAACTATAAGCACCAATTAAAAAAAAAATACGCAAGTTTAATGTACACTGTACTGTAAATATACTCTAAGCTTAGTTACAACGTTTTTCGTGTTCTTCTAAAGAAAATCTTAAAAATTACATTTTATACACGAAAACCTGGTTGGTGTGAAGAAAACGAATAATCCGACAATGGTCATAATATATTTATGGTATTTATTTACCGCGGCACTTCTTGCGACTGCTACATCTGTTTCAAAGTAAACCCTGTCGCTTCCACTCGAAAAATTTCAATCGCGCCGCCGCAGACTGGAGGCCACAATGAAAATCCCTAGAAAACCTGAAAATTCGACCGCTGTGTGCCGAAATAAGATAAGTTAGGTTTCTCACCAAATTTTACTTTTGTTTCTCTCAACACGGCTAGGTTTTGATGAATGAACTTTCACGCTTGTCTATAAAAGATAATTCAATTCAGAATGTAATTTACGAAAATAATAAAAGTATGTTTCAACCGAAATGCATTTTAAAATTGTTTCCCATTTTGATCGATAATTAATTCTCAATAATTTATTTACGATCATTAATTTTATTCCAAGGTGTCTGTGGATTGATTGCATAAGTAATTATATTGTATTTTAATATTTATGAAATACAATTATTCAACGTTGGTAAATTCATTTATATAGTAATTAAAATTGGCCTTCTGTATTAAATCATAAGGTAAATAAATGTTTAAAAAAGGTGAATGGTAGCAACTCTTATCAGATTGGATTACAAAAGAGATGTTTTTCCTTTTACTCAAAATATAGAGGATAGGTAAATAAATGTACAAATATTATTAAAAGTACGTTATACCATGTACAGCTGAGATAGATACATTACGAGCAGAAGCTGACTGAAATCTGTGGGCTCTCAGCGTAAATTCCAATCAATTAAAAATTAACTTGTATACAAAACCACATAAATAAAATAATTTTTATATTCTTGATAAAATTGTATATGCTAAATAATGGCCTATGCGAAACAAAAAGCTTAAAAACTTTCGTTACAAAAATAAATTTTTATATGCGCATATCCTAAATATACAGTAACATCACACTGCTTAGCATTAAGGGCTCCTAATGATCATCTGTCACGCTAGAACGGCTAGGGTTAAACACATTTGTCATTCAACTCTGAAAAATGTTGGTGCACTATAAATTATTCTCATATCATGCACAGGTGACACACAGACACCTCCTAAGGTAATCTGACGTGATTTATGGGAAAACTGAGGAACGCACATCTAACTTTACGAGTAATATCACAAGCTCGATAAGAATGTGAGGATGTGACACGTTAAAGTAGGTGAAGTGAATTACGTTTTGTAGGATGTTAGAGAATGTTCTAAAAAGTACTAATTTGTCTTTACTAAAAGATAGTCAGCTTAAAATAACAATAATGACTTATGTTTTATTTTATGACTGAGCTGAAATATAATGTTTTGACTGATCCCTCACAAATGAAAAGCATATAGCAAGTTTGTATGAAACAATCTTATACAAATTTAAAAGTCTAAGAGACAAAGTTGCAGGCGAAAGTCTAGTACAATGAGTTAGTAATCGTGCATTCAAAGTGTAAGAACATAATCCATCTTGCTTAAACCCTTATCATATTCTGCAAATGCTATTTACCACAGTTTGGAATCCAATTTTGCGTCCTAAGCAGCCCGAAATGATATACAACTGGCGGAATACCTAAGTGACTATGCGATATGACGCCGCATAAATTATTCATGCATGGACCAAAACATGCAGAGACGACGCATTCAAAGATAATCTCCAGTGATTTACGATGTGAACTTTAACATTTACACTCCACTTCGATCTCTATCAAGTTTCTTGAATTCATGCACACTAGAGACAAAACGAAACAAAAACGAAATGCACAATTGGGAACCGTTTTCACTTTTCCAGTTTGGGATATCTCCAGTGAAGAGATTGAAATAACCAAGTATATCACGGTTAAATAATGAGCATCACACCAGGGACGAGAGCCGCATATCCCAAAGGTGGTTTTTAGTAAAAGTAAGCAAATTTTACGAGTTTCAGCCCATCAAGCTAAGTATAAAATGTTTGCACAAAAACTGGTCTGCATGCCTCACTGCAGTGGCGGCTACGTTAAGCTTTGAATACGCTAAAACATTTTCGGGTTGCTCTAAACTGAAACGGTCTTTTTTAATATTTGTATCTTCAATAGCATGTATTTTTACATTTATAACATGAATTTTGACGTTCCAGCAGCAGAATTCAGCGAGCCTAATGTGAATAACATTTTATTGCAATGCTAGAAAATTTGTACCTTTACAAACATTTTGGGAATATTCGAATTCATGTGATTCAGCAAAGTAATTCAATCTAGCACGACTCATGTTCGTCGTTTACGAAATGTAATTTTTTCATTTGTATATTTCAAAATATTATTTAAACTATTCATAGTAATAAGAGTATTGTTAAGGTAATGATGTTGTTTTCGTTCATTATACCTACTATACACCTCTTCAATGATGTTAGGAATAAATAATTAGCATGAGGGTAAGACACCCCCATACATTGCTCTACCCTTATCACAACTTGCAAGTGGTCTGAAACTTACAGTATTCAAAAAACTTAGAAATTGCTTATAAAATATGACAACATAAAATCTATGTAGTTCTAACAGTAACTGCTTTAACTATAATCTAACAATTTCTACTATATAATTCTTAAGCCGACGAACTACCCTTCACTAAATATAGCTGACACGTATTGCACTTTTATATGGTAACGTACGAAAGAGTCAAAACCCATTATAAATCTGAAATGGCCATACAAATCCGTGGCACGGTAATCCCTTTACATCTTCAGTTGAATTACCTACCACAAATGATATTTACGACGATAAGAATCGGCCGTAATATTCCGTAGAACTAAGTTTTTCGATTTACTAGTCTCAATAACTTGTCTTTTTGAATTTAAAATATACATATTTACATAAAGACGCAGACGTGCCACTTTTTACCACCTGGACATATTAAATACGTTTGTTTCATACCAAACGCTTTTGGTTCTTAGTTATATGTAGTATCTATAACCCTTCAGCTTGACTACAATGATTAAAAATATTATTGTACTCTTATTACTCAATACCAAATTACGAGTGTTAAATAAATATTAGAAAATATTATCTATTGAGCTAAAAAAAATCAAGATACCGTCCTTTTTTGCACGCTCGTCCTTCTGTTCTTCCTCTGTCTGATTTTTCTTCTCTTTCTTCTTATTCTGCTGTTAGCTTATACTGGACAGGAGATTTGAAGAATATTCCACTAATTCTGCGTAGTAGATTTGTATAACACCACTTCACTATTTTAATGTACACATCTGCGTATTATGCAAACACGCGCACATTATTTTAGTCTTTTATTGGAGTTTTGGGAATCACTGAAGTATTACAAGATAAATTGCTCTCAATATTTGCCACTATTGCAATTTCAGCTAGGTTCATTGGCATTTGAGTAAGTTAATTTCCAAATTACTTATTGATTCGTCTTAGAATAGCATACTATCAATCTCATTGTTTACCTTACCACTTCTAACTTTAAAATCTTTCTTGTATCAGTTACACACGAATACGACTACAGTAAAACATAATTTTTGGAAAATAATCGTCATTTTTTCCAGCATACGCGTTAGTTAGTTGTCTGGATGTGCTTGAGTCTTGTTCACATTTTACAGTTCGCTATAAGTTATTCAGTATTATTGAACACGACGTTAGCTGTACT
>DWDX01000903.1:0-21908 GCA_018245675.1 Agara michaeli | reverse complement strand
GCCTATTGCCATGCACCGGGCACACATCCAGACTCCGAGTCACTGCTAGAAATTCTAAATTAGAAAAATCCAACAGGGATTTGAACCCAGGACCTCCCGTTCGGCAGTCGCTCTAGCAACTGCCCGACCAACGAGGCAGTCTATTGCTATTACAAAAGCTTAATTTAAGATGTTTGAAAATTTGTATGTACTTGTGTTGCCCACTTTTTGAAAATTCATCCCTATGGAGGGTACACAAGTGAACAGTTTGTATGAAAATTCATTAAACTTCAGTAAAAGGAAAGTAATATAACAATGTATGGCTATATATGAATAAAATATGTATGTAGACAATGACTGGATACTATGACAACTGGGCTTGGGCAAATCCGTTAAATATCATTATGTAAAAAAATAGTATTGCACACATGAAACTACAGGGCAGAGTTGCTAGTAACAAAAAGTAAATTTGTTATTAATAAATAATTTTTATTACTTAATCAAAATACTTTTATATTACATACAATTGCTTTTTAATTAAATCATGGATCATTTGTATCTGCATAATTGTCATCTTGTTCTTTACAGCTTTTATCCAGTGAATGACTTTTTTCCACACTGCTTATAAACAAATTTTCTTTAATGCATACATCTTTAATGTACTGTATTTCGGTACTATTAAGTTTGCTAGGTAGAGTCAAATTATGCAAATCGGTGCAATTCTTAAAATTCTTGATTAAATCATCTACTTCTCGTTTGAAATTGTCACTCAGCAATGCTGTATCGACGTCTTCACAGAGTAACTTGCTCTGATTGCAAATTTCTTTTGTTTTCTGTAACAGTTCATATTCTGCTTTGATTTCTTTATTGTTTGGACTCAAGATGATAGCTTTCTGTATCTTTTTTTCGGCCTCATCAAACTGTCCAATCATTCGAAGAGCTTTGGCATTTTGAAATAGTGCCTTTCCATTGTTCCAAAGACTTCTCAATCTGTGTAGCTCATTGCACGCAGTGCATGCTTTGAGAGGCTTGTTTGTTTTATTATAACAAATGGCTAGATTTATATAAAACTTAACTAACAAACTCTCTTGTTTGATTTGTTCCCTTTCATCTGCCAACCGACAATTGTGGAGCATATAAACACCTCTCCTTAATAATTGTATAGTACCACCATAGTTGTTAACTTTATATAAAGCCACACCGGAGCTATACAACATTTTGACCTCATTTTGAACTCGGTTAAAGGTGTTTGCCTCTGAAGACGCCAGAACTCTAAAACAAAAGAAACTAGTAAAGATATTCTTCAGAAAAATTTTAGAATATGCATGAACCATGTAAACGAACATCTTACCCTTCATCAGGAGTAATGACACTCTTTATGAGCTTAATGTAAAAGACGCAGTCCTCCTTGGGTTTAATTCTCGGCGGAATCCCCATTTCTCCATACATAACTTTATATGATAACAGATACACGGAAAGTTCACCAACTAGCATTGTCTCTATCGCAATCTGAAGGCCGGGCAGCAAGTTATTGTCCTTCAAATATACAACCTGTGGATATTAAGAAAAATACTTTAAACAAAATAATATTACATTTCAGATAGTAAAGACCTTTGAGATCCATCAATTAGCTTGACCAGCCCATATCTAGATAGACCAACAATCTGGTCTGGGCAATAGAAGACCAGTGGGTTCAAAAAACATAAGACTCAGTAGTGATATTTCTGGAAGACCAACATTAGTAATGGCCATCGCTGAATAGAAAAAAAAAATATAAAAAATAAAAATAAAAATACAGACGAATTGAGAACCTTCTCCTTTTTTGAAGTCGGTTAATTACGATGACATTGTAGCATACCAGTGGTTTCCGCATGGTACGGATATCAAATGGTTCATCTCCACCTTCCCAGTACGCAGAAAATGCGAAGGAGACTGTGCATTCCACATCGAGCTCCTTCCCGCCGCCTTCTTCTAGCACTTTCTTTTTGACAAAACCATTTCTGTCAACATCTTTTAATTGTTTCCTAAGCGCCTCGAAAGACTTAATTGGGCCACCGATACTTTGTGCATTAATAGGATCTGGATCATTTTCATATTCATTAGAGTGCACCGAAATTTCACTATCATAATCTTCATTAATTTGCAACAGTGATCCCGTTGTAGTAATCTGTCTGCAATTTTAGTAAAAACCTAATGAGAAACTTTTGACAAAACTACGAAAAGAGGAATGAAAGGCGGACCAAACCTTAAATCTAGCCCACTTTCTAACGCCAAGGGTGGCAGTTTAGACTCCATGTGTTTTTTAAATATTGGACAAGTTAAATTAAATTCGAATGATATTGCAATAAGCAAATCGTAACAAAATCATAATAATGCAGGTAAAAATAAAACATGCAAAAAATCATGTGCATACACAGTATTTACGTACTAGGGAAGCGCAAAAAATATCGATATATCAAAATATCCACAAAAATATTGTCGTTATTTTTAATCTTAAATTATCGATATTTGATATTTATTGTTGATCTAAAATTCAAATTTTGTATCTTAAAAGCTTTATTATATTTTGTTTTAAGTACGTATTCCACTTATGATTGTAATATTGTTACCAGTTTCTTGAATAAATTAATATTTGTTTTCATGTTCAATCAATCGCGCTCCTTTGAGTAGAAATATCGATATATCGAAATTTTTACTTTGCATAATGTGGCATAATACTGCATCGATATTGTCTAAAAATATCGTTACGATATATTTTTTCATTTAACATCCCTAATACACCTTTCCTGACAGCAAACAGCTGCTGACAGCTGACATCTTGCCTGAAACTTTTTAAGATAAAAAAATTCAGTAGTACATTACACTGTAGATTCCAGTTTTTAAACTTATTTTATCCTTGATATTTTTCCGCATCATTAACTATGACAATCGGGACTGATAATAAAGATGCTATTTGTGTACTATTACGTTATAACCCTTTCCAAGCGTTCAAAGAAACGCCTGAATATGTAATAACGGGTTAAAATTATCGCAGTAATAAGTACATGTGTGGACACTGGTTTATATACTGTAACGCCAGCTACCACGTGGCAGGAGCCAAAGAAAATTATGAACCAACTCTAATATCTATAAGGATGGTCACTCACTTATAAACCCAAAACATGTCCAGCACCGCCTAGTCTCGTGCCTTTCGAAATCTCTTAAATAGACTGCTCAACCCTTACCTCATCAATGACTGCGGCAATGCGGTGCCGCTTTGCCGCTAGATTGTGCGTTTGGAGTGTTTTGTTTACTCAATTTTAGAAAGAATGATAGTAGTGTAATTGCTATGAGAGCTAATTCACGAATTTTTTTTAACCTATGAACATCTTATTCCTATTTCTTGGTATGTTGTATTTTATAGGTTTAGACGAACGTATTTATGTATGTCAGATAAGTGAGTAGAAATACATTAGATATTAAATAAAACTTCATAATTAATATTATTACAAAAGTGGATTTTATTTCAAGTTTAGTTATTGTTTTTTACATTTTACTGCGTTTTTATTGCACAGGTTTTGACCTTGGTTTTATTGAACGCCTTAAGACAGCAATATATGACGATATGAGATCATCCATTTTATACCCTAAGGCTGTTTCACATAGGATTTTCGTCCCGCGAAGGAAGTTGCCCATTGTCATGTGGAAGAAAGTATTCCCCGAGGACCAGTTAGATATCTGAGAAAACGGATGAGTTACCAAAACATCCTGAAAAATAAATTCAAATTACAACATTTGATTAATTAAAGCCACAAAAAATCAATATAAGATGAATAAAATAAAAACGATAGACATAATATACAAAATCAAGTATTTTGTTGTAATTAGCTATCAAATTTAATTAATAAGCTTCATAATATCCGTACCCGACTTTGTGGATGAATAACGCTTACTCCATTTTTATTTATACCTACTACTACCATTTCGGGGTAAGTCGGATCAGACGTTTGTTTAACTTCAAAAAATGCTGTACCAAATGTAGGCCATTGATAAATCTTCTTTAGGAAGTTCTCTTTGGCTTGATTCTCTGACATAGGGCCATGTTTTAAATACGCAGCGCCAATAGCGGCTTTCCACTGCGATTTCGGTTGAATTCTAACCATATCTGTCGGTATTAACTCATCGAGCATTTGGGTCACTTGTGATAAAAGTGACTGATCATTACCAAATCTGGATCTATATACTAGGGCCGCTAATTCTATGAGATCTTGTTTGGATGTTTTGTGATACCCTCGTAAATATTTTGGTAGTTCTTGTGGGAAATAAAATATTTGATCTGCGTTTTTATCCTTACCGGGAACTGTATTTATCCACAATTTTTTCATGAAGAATATTTGATAATTCATTTGTATACTTGTACCTGTAATAAGAAAATAGTATTTATAAAGGTTTTTTTTAAAAGGACAGCTTAAATTAGTCGTGTAAATACCTCCACGGGTAGGTCGCGTTTGCTTCATCCAGTCTACAAGCTCGTGCACAAAATCGAAAAAGTAATAAGTTTCTGGAACTGAGAATACTTTATCGGCGATCTTCACAAACAAGCTAAAACCATCGCTGTTTTTCAGGTTAAGACGTCCGGTTATTTGTTCACAAAGATCCCTCGCCTTTATGGATGAATCCACTTCGAACGCTTCATCTGTATCATCGGGGAAATAAACTTTGTGATATATTTGCATACTCCTGTGTTGAATCGCTTCAACTTCAACTACGTACGGAGCATACAATCTCGGCCCACTTTTTTGAGTTTTAAAAACGCGCTTTAAGCATTCTTTTGCTATAGGATGTGGTCTTGTCTTCAGAAATTCGATTAATTCTTTAAGTAAAACTTGGTTGCAGGAAAAAACGCCTGTAGTTAGCCACAATAACTCCCAGCCTCTTTCTTCGCTTAGTTGTATTCTGTTATTCGTTAACTGCTTCATAATTTGGCAATATACCTCATCCCTTAAGCTAACATCCTTTACAGCAGGTTTAAATATCTCATCGGTATATTCAGTAGCGGTCCTAGGTTTTGGAGTTGGCATATCTCCCATGTATTTGAGAATTCCATAATATATTGATACTGCTGTTTTTGATAGTTTTTCATCGCTTGTTAAAGTCTTTAACAAAGGCTTACGTATCGGCTCTCTAGAATGAGCCCACAAATCCCCAGCAACTGCCTTCTTTGCTGGTGTTAATGTTGAATGTTTTGAAACTGTTGCATTTATATCAATATTCTCCCTGAAATGTTCTTTCGCATATTTTTCCAGTGTATGCATTCTCTTTCTTTGAATAGTATTATACTTTGACTGATTTCTTTTATCATTATTGACATTGCCTTTTCTAAATACTTCGAGAATTATACTGGATGGCATAGATAATGTCGGCAGTATGTATACTTGTTCTGTCGGGAAAAGTCCTTCTTGTCCATTACACAGTCCATGTCCCCACGTAGTATGCATCAAGATTTCTCCGGTACAGTCCTGTAATAAAGTAATGAGATCTCCTTTTTTGTATTGCAAAAAAGATGCTGCATCACCATAACCTTGAGACTCAGTTTGAGCTATGACATAAATAGATCGCCTTTTTAATCCATCAATAAGGTATATAATTAGTGAACTCATTTCTCTCGCTTCTACACTTTGGAAGACAAATTCCTCTTGCTGTATTGTTCTTATTGTAATCCTTCCAACATTATCAATATCTTTATCCTCATTATAAGCAACGTACGTCACTTCTGGATATGATATTTCTAGAAGAATATGTTCCAATTGATCAACAATATAAATTCCAGTCCAATTAACAGCAATGATAACAATGTCCTTATTAATAGTTTCGCCTTTAATTTTAAAAGCTTCAAAAAATCTGGAAAACATCATTGGCCACTTTAGTTTAGCGTAAATAACGATATCCTCTTTGCATTTCAGCGGATCTATTTTTGACTGTATACTTTGGGACGCCTCAAATGCTTTTGTAACAAGATGCTCCCACTTAGTTAAAGCCGCATCGTTTGATTGAATAAATTGGTTTGGTATATAGTTAACAATAAGTTTTCTTAAAACATTAGGGTCAATACGATTCCCGTATTCAATGTAATGTTGTTGTGCTGCTATGATGGCCAAGTCTTTTTCAGAATTACATCTGTATTCACCAAACTTCACACCCTTTGCTATTTGATGATATATAAGGTTTGTGGCTACTGGATCATCACCAGGATTGTGCCAAGGCGTAAATACTTCTTTTCGGTAAAAAAGTCTCCATGGAGCATTTTTTTCTGGAGTGCCTTGCTCTTTAGCAAATTGCTCGCATTGAGATATCGCATCCATAATGTGTTCACCTTCGCTGCCTAATGATAGAACTTTGTCATACAAGGTTATGTAGAGCGAGAAACCAAATACGTCTGTCAGTCCTATATTGTCGGCTATTTGCTGACAAATTTCTTCTGACGTTGTTGCTGAATCTGATTGCACTGTCTTCATTGACTCGTCCATTAGAGTAACTGTTAGCAGAATTGGTTTCTTTGTTTTCGTCGCTTGTAATTCTAGCCAGCTCGGCGGTTGAGTACGAGATCCATTTTTAAACGTTCTTACAAGTCGCCCTTCACAGTACGGCGCGTAGCCTGGCGGTCCTTCCCGGATGAAAGAACGCAAGTATTTGACAAATCTTTCTGAAGGCGGGAAGCAACCTATGCACAATGACAACAGAATCCATCCTCGAGCGTGTGAAGCTTTTGATGGATTATTGGTCAGTTGTTTGCACAATTGGCAGAATATCTCGTCTCTGAAACATTAGTATTAATAAAAGTAGAAAAAAATGCTATTTTGTGTATTATAATTAAATATTATGGTATATTGTACTTAAGTATGTTGTAATTTATTTTTAAGTAGTAAGTTTAAGTAAAGAGCTACTTTCCTTAATGTAACTTACATAATGAACATTTGTGACATAACATCTTAATTTTTCTTATTACCTTACCTTAACTCTTTTCTGATAATGCCGTGGCCAATAATGAAATGTAGTTTTTCCAAATTTGTACTTCGTCTGGCGTTTAACCAATTGTTATACATTTCATTCGTCAGTTCATCATTCATTAAACTTTTAACAAACTCATCATTTAACTTAGTCTGTCTTTTTAAAGTTCTCTGTATGATTTTTCTTGGATTGTCTTCGGAACCATCCACCGCTAGAAACTCCTGAAAGATAACATAATATGTTTGATGCATTTTTGGATATAGAAATAGCCACAGAAATATATCTAACAATTGGATTGCTAATAACTACAACAATCTATGCGAGGGTTACTCTAGCATTTGGTGAAACTTATGTTGTAAATTTTTATTACGTCTTTATGAGTGAAAAGTCATAAGGTGGCCACTACAACCAGCGTACACCTCTCACCAGGTAACCATATACATATATCCTACCAGCTTTAACTTTAATAAATTCCACTACGCAAAGGTGTTATTTTATTTCTTTTCACAGAAATTGAATGAAAACAGAAGGAGTAAGAGCCGCTCATTATTTCATCTAAGTAAAATTACTCACTTCAAATTCTTTGGTTTTTTGAAAAGCGCGACCAAGCGTGTCCGTTAGTTTAGTCATAATCGCTATGTTCTCAATTTTGTCATCAACATATTTTGGTTCTGCCATATCGCCCATAAATCTTAAAATGGTTATCCATAGAGCCTGTGAAGCTATTTTATCCATAGGTGATGGCATTTCAAGGAGAGAGGTTTTTAAAGGTTTCCTAGAATACTGATGGCTAATATTTCCTGTAAAATAAGTCGCTGCAAATTTTCTAAAATTGAACTCGTCGAAAGCTTCATCCTCCGGCTCTTGAGGTAATGGTATAACAGCTACTACCGGAGATTTCTCTGGTGTCGCCTAAAAGTTAATTAGTTTTAAGTAAATTTGATATTAATACCTTAGAAAATCAGCAGTAACTCACCATTCCAAATCCAGCTCCTCTGACAGTGCCCGCAGGAGTAGCGGTATCTTTGAGAAAACCAAACACATCATCAACATATCTATCATCAATAACTGTAGTATTCTGTATGTTGTTTTCAGCAACAATTTCTTTAACGAACCAAATGGATCTCATAAGTTCAGCATACTTCTTCTCATATCGACCTTCTGCCGTTTTTAAGTCATCCCGTGTACCTTCCTTCTCTTTCTTAAACTGTTCTAATTTTGCTTTAATTATATTACCCTTTTCTTTGAATAGTTTCCTTACAAGATATCCTCTGGAATACGCTTGTAAATTTTTAAAGAATTTCCTCAAATTAATAAAGGTTTTTCTCAGTTCTCTAGATTTAATTGCTGCTTGCAAACGTAAGTAGCCTCTTCTCATTACAAGATATCTGGTTCTGTAACCACGAGCCCGGTAATGCTTTTGTACGCAGATAGCGGCATCTCGTAAACGTAAGAATCGTAGTCGATATATAAATCTTCTAGCATTCGCTTGAACCTTAATGACGGTCGTCAAAATCTTTTCGTGCCTGATTTCCTCCAGAAGGGCATCATGATGGTCTTTTAAGAATACCTTAGTATGACCTAGTCGGAATTCCTGATCTTTCAAAATAGCAGTACATATTTTCTTTGTAGCACTCTGGCAATCTGTTTTCTCTGCCGGCGGAATGTTAGGAATGACAAGACGATAACGGTGAACAAACTCAGAATAAGAATACCTGATAGGATAACCAGCTTGTCGAATTTTTGCAGTCTCCATTAGGCCAGCGTACCGTAACTGGCGTACACACAAGTTTCGGTCAAAAAGCTAAAAAACAAAACAGCATTTAAAAAGCAAATTATGTTGGGGTTTCGAAACTAACAACTTAATTTACATACATACCTTGGGCTTTTTAAATTCATTGGGTTTGATGCATCTCACAAAAAATGGATGACATGCATAAAGAGTCTTCATGAGGGATTCAAGGGACGTCTTAAATTGATAACTCAAAGACACAGCCTTTCGACTTCCACTATGAGGAGAAAATGAATCCATAGGAAAAATCTTTTTCAGAAATGGGTTACTCGAATCGAGTATCATTTCTTTAATATCAGTAGTTAGCATATCTCTGTTCTTATCCAAGAAACCTACAAATTATATTAATAAAGATATTAAAGTAGACAGATAAAATTACAATATACATTGATTCTATATTATATTTTTACCTTGAACTCCATAATAAACATTACCAGCGAAGTGTTTTACACCAAATTGGTGCTCGTGTGCCGATTTCGGAGTAATGTAACACGATTTTGTACTATGATTATTATTTAATTTAGATAATAATGTTAAGTCCGTCCCTTTGGGAAATCTCGATTCCTCGTCAATAAGGGCCAGTAGATTCATCGGCCTCAGACCAATCAAATCTAGATTTTGCTGATTATCTACGTAATTAATGTTTATCCAAGTTATTCCTTCTTTTGTATATTGTTCTTGTTCTATTTTAAATATATGTCTCACAAAGAACTGTTGTAGATTTTCATTGGCATAATTTATGCACAGTTGCTCAAAACTGTTGGCGTCGAAATTTTCAAATCCAAAAATATCTAATATACCAACGGACCCACTGGAAAGCTGCTGGTTTTGATGCAATGTTTTGTTGATAACATCTACTATGTACTCAAAAATATGCCCGTAAATTGCTTTCACAAGAGCATCTCTGCCGTCTATTGCTGCTGTCGCTGGTAACGTAGATATCACCTTGTCTCCCTGTGCGACTAAAGTTCTACGCGTCAGAGAATCACACAGTTTTGTCTTGTTAACACCCAACAGCGTTGCAACCCTATTTGCATTAACAGGGTCAGCTACTTCCGAAGACTCGATGTTATTAAAATTAAACGATTTAAATTTCACGTTTCCCAAATGTAGTATTGCAGCGAGCAAACTAAATATGCCCCATACTTCATTTTCTGGAAAATTAAGTACTTTGAACGCTGATCTAATTTCAACAAACTCTAGTGCATCGTCACGTCCATCACGAGTTAGCGTCTTTCCCGAATTTAAATAATCATAATCTGCTGCGTTCCCCAATTCCAATTTCTTCTTTTCATCAGCCGATAAACCATTGACAAGGGAATAAAATATGTGATAGTTTCTTTCGCCTTTGTTTTGCATTACGATTCTTGATTTCTCCAGAAGATATTGATCGATATTGCCTCCTTCTATGATTCCTTCTCGACTAAAGTAAATGTTAATGTATTTACCGAATCTAGACGAATTATCGTTTCTTACTGTTTTAGCGTTACCAAATGATTCCAATATGGGATTTGTTTCTTGTATTTGTTGTTCAATCCATGAATGTTTTCCACTAGCTGCAGCAAGGTACTGCAGTAATAATTTGGTACTTTCTGTTTTTCCGGCCCCACTTTCTCCACTGAAAATTTCAAAACTAATAATCATCGTACATACACCTACATAGGTACAACTACTTCTCGTGGGGCTAGAACTAAGAATAAGAACCTTAACAGTTGATAATATCCTTAGAAATATCTGTACAGCTTTAATTTAGGCATTACCTTATCACTATGCACTGGTTTGATGACGTTTCTAATAGCTCCTTATATGAGTCTTCTCCGATAGCAAATATATGTGGGGGAATGTCCCCAATTCTTTGTTCTTGATAGAATTGAATTTGATCCATAGTGTATATTGGAAGTATTTCGTAGGGATTTATAGCTATTAACATCGACCCTGTGTATGTCTGAAAATGAAAGACCAAGCGTTTTTTAAATTAAAAACGAACCTTTTAATCACTGCAATAGTTACTTCGTATATTGGATCCTGGAAAATTGTGATTATTATAAAGAAATACAATAATTGTATTCTATGCGGTGTAAGATAAATTGATCTCTAAGTAAAAAAGATAGCTGACCGGAAGTAAATATGAGAACTAAAACAAGATGATATTCTGTCGTGGAAACTGAAATCTAAATAGATCAACACTCAGAATTACAGTTTAAAAATGGGTAATATCAAATTTTTAAGATCACACAGCTAACAGATTGGCTTACGTAAATAAGTTGTTGATTGTAGCGTATGTGTAAGTTACGCAAAATAGAGTGTTCTTGAAGTTCACCGAGCGTAATCATATCTTCCACTCCTGTGGCGGTGAGGGATGTCGCATGCAGTGGTTTGAGAACATTCTGTGCGGACGTCGGGAATACTTTGCCATCGTCATCTTGCACTTGAATTCTTCTGCCACAACGATTCAATATTTTTACTGCTATCGGAATATCAAATTCAGACGTCCCCTCCGGCTTGAGCCAGACAAGCTCCTAAAAAAATTATGTTCATTGCCGTATAATTATGTGATAATATACAACTGCAATAAAATCATTCGCGAATATCTATAGTACATACAATACTACATACATATTTATGGCTTTGTGTACTTACTGACAGTTGTATCCTGTCCACCATTTTGACCCACTCTTGAGATTCTACAAATTAACTTTTGTCAAGTATATTCATTGTTGCAAAACACATTGATCAGACACTACTCCTGCTTGTAGACTATCAAGCTGTTATCAATGTTCCAGATAATCTATCACTGTAGTGATAACAAATATAACTTATCACAAATATGCCGATAATATATGATTGTTCAAATAATATGGTTATTGACTGGATATTTGTAATGGGCCTGGACGCTCAAAGACGGGTAGAGCAATAAAAAAAAATTAGAAATGTTCATTGTAAGAGGTAGTGTTGCAGATAAAAGACATAGGTTTGAGTTAGTGATACAATTTATTTAAAATAATAGATCATTACAATCAACTTATGCTATATTAAAAGTCTAGGTTACTTCTTTTTTTCCTCCTTTTCCTTTTTCTCACTTTTTGCTTTGTCATCACTTTTCTTTTCTTCCTTATCATCTTTATCTTTCTTTTCCTTTTTATCCTTTGCATCATCTTTCTTGCCTTCTTCAGCATCTCTATTGGTTATCTTGTTGTTAATTAAATTGTGTAAAGCAATGATAGACCTGACAAGAGCAGCTAAGTAGACAACTAGAGACTGATCATTAGTCTTAATGTACAAATTATCAATGAAATTATCACTGAAAATATCTGGCAGAAGATTAAATATATCCTGTAGTTGGTAAATGATTTGATGGTTCATTGGTAGTTGGCCTTGACCAACTTGGATGAGATAGTCTCTGATTTCACTCAGCTGTGAATGCAAACCTTTGAGACCAAGCAACTGGTTTGTAATGCGCTGTGAGAGACTGCCCACTGTTGTATCTTTGATATCTCTCAAGAGATGCTCAACGCCAACCTCTTCAGCCTCTTCTGCCCCAATTTCACTGGGCACATGTTCAAATGTTCTTGTTGTGGGGCTGCCATCATCATGTACCTCCTCCACGGCTTGATATGCCTCTGTCGGTAAGCCCAGGTCTTTTGGCTTAGCATCGATGATAACTAGGACAGAATTAGGGCAGTAGCGTCTTATTAATTCATTAATAGCTACATCGTTTTGATGAAGTTTTGGCCCAGTGTGATACCAGCCCACTACCTTCTCTCTGGCATTCACTTTCTTGAACATACCATACATGTTCTCCAGATAATCGTGGTCCAGGAACCAAACAGACTTGTCTTTGTCATCTTCATCGAATGGTACTGAAAATAGTAAAGTACACGTAAATCAGTCAATTGTCTAGCAAATTCTATATTGCTGTTGTGGCAAACTTATTGAAAACGGACTGTTATTAATGAGTTCGATTGAACACACAGGAATGAGACACCCGGTAACACTTGTGAAAAATGCCACAAACCATCTAAAATAATAGACTTATCTACTATTCATAAAATAAACCACAATCATGAAATAACCTTTCTATACCATAATGTACAAAAAACCTATAATAGGAAACTATAAGGACATAGCAAAATATTTTAAACAAGTCAATTAGTTGACTTAAACCATACGCATCTCTCTTTATCATTTTTCTACCCCCATTCCTAACTGGAAATTATTATTCGAATATATCTTATTTTATTAGTATAAGCCATGACATTAAAACAACATAACCATAATTTGGTAATCTGGCATGTATGGAACATTCACGATATTAATTACTTTGTGGATTGTTGAGAAATAGCATAGCTTGACTTTAAAACAATCCCTCACCGAAACAGTGGAAGGGAATACTGTAAAGCAAATGACACACTAGAACGCCCCATAAAGTTTTCTAATATATGTTAAGTCTGCCAAACTTCACTTGGAAAACATGGTCTTCTCATAATAAGCTGACCCATTACCAACAATAGAACAATAAGAGTTGCAGAAAAAGAACACAGCGGTTCTGTTCTTGGACAATATGGCTGAATATGGCCTTAAGCGTCATAATGTGAGGAGACCAATGTCCAACAGTAGAACAATAAAATGTTTGAATAATAGAAATAAAACACATTGATTAAATATTTTTGAATTCTCCTTCACAAATACTTTCAACAGATAAACTGTTCACCTTTTTCTTATGTTAACTCCCAAACAGCTAAACTGTAAATCATCACAAAATTCATGTACAGTTGTTTAATTTATGGACATCTAAAATAGTTAGAGAACTCTATTATGAATATATGCTAGTGTTACACTTTACGCTGGGTAATATAATCTCATACATAATACAAACAATCATTCAGTCTCAGAATATTTTAATAAATCGCCACTTTATGTATTGATTAATATATTATTTCCATTTGTTTTCATTAAAAACATTCCACTAAAATATCATGAATTTCTATGTAACATAACTAACCTGCAAAACTGTTAGACACGTCCAGGACGCCCTTAGCCCTCCAACATCCCAAAAGAACACCTACTACTCTCTTTTGATTACCAATTTTGCCCATACGGTTAAAATGGTCCACTACGCTTAGAAGAACCAGTGGATGAACCACTACCTTCGTGGTGACAACTTCTTGACTAGGCATATTATCGAAACAAATGTAATTACTATTGTAACAATGATAAAATTCTTTAGTACTTAAAATGTACTGATTAAATAACCGAGAAAATGAAATGCAGTTTTAGCGGTTCACATTTAGACTATACTAATACTTTGTGTATCTAATTCTTGTATTCAAAGAAAATTTTGACAGTCATCATAAAAGCAACTTTCGTCTATAGAACACAGATTTTAAGCATGGCAACTTCTGCAACAAGCTATGTTAGGATTACACCAACCCGAGCATGCTTGCTTGAGCGTTCTTTTAAAACAATGTGCAACGAAAAAAATTTCATTTATTCTGTTATCGTGAGGTAAAAGGGGATAAGCCTTTGTATTTTTTAGTAAAGAGTAATCACTTTGTTTTAAAGACTTTTAGTGCTTCACGTTACGTCCCATAGGCTATACAAACTGACCAGGTTTCACAGAATTAACTCCCTTGAGAAAAAAAATTAAATATTATCTTTTCTTTTTACCCCGCTAGTTCGTTTTTGTTCTCTATCGTTCATTATTATTCATTTGTTGTTCATATTTTGTTTATTTATAAAAAAAAAACTCTTAAAACAGGGAGCCCATCAAATGCTAATTATGAACTTTTTTTCCTTTGTGAGCCTTCCATTTTGTATAACGCTTGTTCATTTGTTTGCATTCATAAACTGAAGAATGCAAAATTATGATTATTTAGTCTTACATAATGCTGTCACCCTGACAGTTATTTAGCTTTCAGAATTAAGGTTATAAAATTTATAAATATAGCGGCATGAGTTTGTTTTTTTATGTCAAAAAGTGTTGGATATTATTTTGATTATCAATAGTCGATACTAAATAATTCAGGAGCAGGCACTTATAGAAATGGCCCATAGAACCATAACATTTGTGACGGGAAATATAAAAAAATTGGAAGAAGTGCGAGCTATATTAGGTAGCACTTTTCCCATGGAAATTGTTAGTCATAAGTTAGACCTACCGGAATTACAGGGGGACATTGACGAAATTTCCATAAAGAAGTGTCAAGAGGCTGCTCGTCTGTTACAGAGACCTGTAGTAGTTGAAGACACTAGTTTATGTTTCAATGCCCTTAGTGGGCTACCTGGTCCTTACATTAAATGGTTTCTGGAGAAGTTGAAGCCTGAAGGCTTGACAAAGCTGCTTACTGCATGGGATGATAAGTCTGCGGAAGCAGTGTGCACATTTGCATACTGTCCTGCAAATAATGGAAGCTTGGATGTCATACTTTTTCAAGGCAGAACTCGAGGAACCATTGTGTCACCACGTGGAACGAGAGACTTTGGATGGGATTGCATTTTCCAACCTAATGGTTATGATGTAACCTATGCAGAAATGGCTAAAGAAGATAAAAACAAAATATCTCATAGATACAAAGCTTTGGACAAATTGAGAGACTATTTTACTATGAAGGATGCTTGAAATATAATCTGAGCCAATGAATGTAAATTGTGATTTTTACTGGAATTATATTTTATTTTAATAAGATTAATCATAATGTAATATATGTTTTATTATCTACTTCTTTTGTATTCTACACAATAACCAAAATAACATAACATAATATAACAATTCCTACACTACTCTTCATAATCATATTACTTTTAGAAGTATTAATCTCAGGTGCAATGTAAAGTTCTAAGTTAGAGTTGTTATAGTTCTTATAATACCAATCATCATCTGTATGCTTCTGCAAATTATCTGCATGCCTTGCTTTATTGTTGTGGGAGTTGTTATTCTCAGAAAATCGTGTTTTACCCTCTCTATTTATAACTGGTGAATAGTTATCTCTTGAGTCATAGTGTTCTGCTATTGGCATATTTACTTTTGTAATTGTTGCCGGTCTTGCACTATGATTCCTTTTCACCAATTCCTCACTATTCGGAAAAAATACTGCAGGATGTGTTGAAGGTTGAGTTTCTATGTCATTCTTGATGGGTTTTGAAGTGACACTTGAAGAGGGCGTTGGTGCTGTTGATATATCTAACCATGATTGTAAAACCATATCGTTGCTTGTATCTGTTGTAATAATACCTTCCTTCTCAGTTACTTGTGTTACAGTCAGATTGGATTCTTTAAGATTGTAATGTCTCACACTACTTGGATCACTATTTTGTTCCTCTATATTTTTTGTTCTATTATAAGCAATATGAGTATTATTATTGTCATTTAGGAATGCTTGTAGTTCAAGTGTTTCGCTTTTTATTTTCTTATGTGTTGTGTTGTTTTGTACAGACTTTGTTGCTGGCAATTTATCCACTAAAGCTACACTTTTATCAAAAGTTCCTGTATTGCTATAAACAACATTTCCTTGTTTGTTTTTAGTTAGTTTGTATGTTTCCAATGTTTGTGTTGGATTTGGTATTGGCATAAAACCACTAGTCGTTTCTGGAAGCATAGGTGTAAATCCGCCTGTTTCAAACCTGGGTGGTTCCGTTATCTGATATTTATTCCTGTGCTGTTGTTTGTTTTCTGACCAATCCATTTTTCTCCCAGTATTTAATAATTTACCCATATCAACCGAAGGCAAAGGAAGACCAAAGAAAGTAAATCCACTAGAAGGTGGGTTAACAGGTGGTACAGACATTTTGGTAGTTGTATTTTTCATAGCAGCATATAATGTGGGGGTGTTTCCAACATTAAAATTCTTACTGTTATTAAGTTCGTCATTCAAACCATCCATAAGTGTTTCATTATAAGGATAATCTATATATTCATCATAAAAGTATTCTGATTCTTCTGGAGAAGGCCTATTAACTTTGTTCATGTAATTGTTCTTCATTTGTGTTGAAAAATCTTTAATTTTATCTAGTGATGTAAATACTTGTGATGATGCTAAATTAGGAAGCAATGCCTCATTTTCATGAGTTATACAAGACTTGTCAATGTCATTATTTATAGGAAAATTTTCACAGTCGTTTCGTGTGAATGGCATTCCTTTTACATATGTTCCATCACTACATTTTGGTCCTATAGCTGTTGATTCTGACAACCATGATTTAAGCCAAATTAATGCGCAATTACAGTTGAGAGGATTACCTGGAACAGTAAAGATGTTATTACAATTTCTATAATTTTATTTGTTGTTCATTTATTAGGAAACAAGATATGTTTACTAACCATCAATATCTAAAATTGCGATGTTGTTTCTCAAACTGGAAAAGGTATTTTCCGATACAGATGTTAGCTTATTATAGCGTAACGACAGCACTTTTAGTCTTGGCATGGCATCAAATGGTTGGCCGTTAATATAGCATATTAAATTGTTGTCTAAGTTTAATTCCACAAGCCACTCCATATATTGAAAAGACTCCCTCGTAATTTTAGTTAGTTTGTTAAAACTTATATCTAAAACCTCTAGGGATGGAAGCTGTCTTATTCCTGTGTTATCAACATTAGTAAGTTGATTGTTACTCATATTCAAATATTGTAATAACGGTATGTTTTCGAATGCCCGCGATGATATAAATTGTAGACGGTTTCCCTGAAGTTCTAATATTCGAAGTTTTTGAAGATTAGAAAACACGCGGTCAGGTATATCGATAATATGATTGCTGCTCAAATGTACGGACGTTAAATTTGGAAGATCTGACATCGCCAAGGAATGTAAAATCTCAATCTGGTTATTATCCATATGAATTGTTTCTAAATGTTTCAGGTCTTTGAAGCTTCCAGTGCGTATTTCGATTATTTTGTTGTTTTGCATCCGCACTTCAATTAGAGTCTGTAGATTATTAATTGCATTTCCGTCAAAATGTTTAATGTGATTGAAACTAGCATCTAACACTTTTAATTTGGTCAACATATTTAAAGTAGTAGGCAATTCGTTCAGATTATTTGACGATATATTAAGCATCTCTACATCAATAGCTCTATTCACTACATCAGAGCTGATACTTTTCAGTTTGTTTTTGCTAAAATCGAGAGTCGATAAGCCCTCATTATCTTGGATGGCCGTCATATCAAAATTATCAATATGATTTCCATGTAAATTGACAAGCTTGAGATTAGTCATTTTGTTAAAACTATTCGGATGTAGTGATATTATTTGGTTATTACTAAGATCTAATATTTCTAACAAAGTTAAATCGTTAAATGTAGTCATATCAATATGCCGCAATCCGTTGCGTTTCATGTACAGTCTTCGTAAATTATGAAGAGTTTTCATTCCCGCATAGGGAAGTCTTTGAATTCCGTTATTTGAAATATCCAAAGTTCTTAGCGCTGGCAGGTCCAAATCTGGAGACGATGGAGCTGGAAAATTTGTTATTTGGTTTCTTTGTAAATATATTTTCTCTAAGCCTCTCGGTAATCCAGGCACAAATTCAATAAGCCGATTGTAACTGACATCGATTTCATAAAGATTCGCTAGATTTCGGAAAGTTGCAGGATGTATAGAAACGAGAACGTTTCTCGATACATTTACATATTCTAACAAGGACGACTCCATAAAAGTCATTGGATCTATAATAGTCAATCGATTATTACTCAAATTAATTCTCCTAAGCGCTGGCAAATTGTATAAAAGTTTTGGTTGTAGGCGTTGAAACAGATTATTGGACAAATCTAAACCTTTTAAAGCCGGTAGATTCCAAAAAGGACCTTCATAGAGATCACTTAAGGAATTGTTGCTCAGATGTAATTCTCTAAGTGCAGGCATAGCTACAAAAGCCTCGGCTTGTATGATTTTAATACTGTTTCGATTTAAATGCAAGTGTTCTAGACTGGGATGACCCCTTAGTGCGCCTCTTGGTATTTCTTGCAATAGGTTACCACTCATATCCAAGAATTTTAAACGTGGCAAAGCATCCAGTAATGACTTAAACTCTGATATATGCATAATTTTGTTTCCAATAAGATGTAACTCCTCCACGCCGCTACCGGATTGTTGCAAAAATGACTCTGGATGTATTCTGACAATATCATTGTAATTTAAATCTACAGCTCTTAGTTTCGGAACTCTATGAAATGCTCCGTGGTGTATAATGTTTATTTTGTTGTTTGATAGTAATAAGGTTTCTAACATAGGTTGATCAACAAAAGCTCCTTCATTTAATTTGTCTATTGCATTAGAATTGACGTTTAAAACAGAGAGCATTGGTAAGTCTCGGGTAGCTCTTCCAACCATAGTAGCATCGAAAATCTTGTTACTACTTAGAGATAGTTCACTAAGTGAAGGCAATAGAGAAAAAGCTCTCATATGAACTACGTTAATACCACAATTGGTTATTTCCAATTGTTTTAATTTGGGTAGATTATAAAACGCATTTTCCTTAAGTGTTTGAAGATTGCCACTGCCATGTATAAACAATTTTTCCAGGCTTGGTAAGTTTTTAAAAGTATGTTCATTTATACTATTTAAACTTTCGGTTTGTATGTTTACGTATCGTAATTTTGGCATATTAATGAGAGCCGGTATTCTTTTCAAATTTTGAGCTTGTACTGTTATGGCTTGCAAATTCTGTAATCGCGTCAAACTTTCCGACGGAATGTTACTCAAATCATTTTCAACAATGAATATTTCGACTAAATATTTTTCCTGTGTTTCCAGCCATGCCGCAGACAATCTTTCGAGGCCATTGTGCCGTATCATAAGTCTCGAAATTTTTACATTTTGGAATAACCTCCCAGGCAGAGACGGTAGGTAATTACTTTCAATAATCAATTCGTCTATAGGTTTTTTGATGAATTCTCCAATTCCTTGGACACCTCTTACTACTTTTGATAAATCGCTGTGTGTGCACCTAAAACCGACAAAAAATTAATTTAGTTAGTATTTTCCCAATGAAAATAAAATGGGTTGTATAGGAACCTATTCTTCTAGGAGAAAAAATATAAGATAATGATAAAGGATTACATTAGTGAAACAACACTGTTGCACCATTTCTGGCTGAATCAATAAAGGTTGCATCGTTGTGATTAAGTTTAAATAATTGTCATACGCAGTTAAATACTAGGCGTTGTTTTAGTACTTTGTAATCTATATATCTCCTTATGCATCTCAGGGTGCTTACGATTAAACTTTATTGTTGAACTAGTTTGAGTGTGCATGATGATTTTATAATGTGTAATGGCCACATAACAGCTGCCTTATATAATTATATCTTATAACTTTACAAATAAAAATTGGTTATAACTTTCTTACGAACCATATTTGTATATCGTCATTTCTATTGCTGCATATACATGGAATAATTGTGTCTGGAATCGGGCATGAACATTGCCCAAATTGTATAGCCAGTAACAAAATAGCTAGCCGTTTAAACAATGTTTCAGCTTTGAAATCCATTCCTCAGTACCTTCTGAGTCACTCATTGTATCATAATTTACGCTTCTTTGTCCTGCCCCTTTACACCTGAAATTATAAGAGCTATGAGACATAACGTAACAACTTAAATAAAATAGGAAAATAGCTACGACCTTGAACACGTGAAAAGGCTAACAACAATACGTTTTGTTTCAGTCAGTTCCGGTAAAAATGCTTCAAAACGGATGCAATGATAAAGTGTGAAACGTAGTTTAAACGTAATAAGATTGCGTCAAGGACTAAACCGAACTGAAAACAATAAAATCGGGAAACAATGGACCATTTAAGGTACGTTGCTCGATTCACTTTCCCTCGTCGCCATTGTTATTAACGACTTATGGTGTTCCTTACGTCGGTTTTCGGAAGTTGCGTAATTGTCTAACTTGTGTTAAAGTTGACTACTTTAAAACTCTTTATGTAGGTCATGGTTCAAGATACTATAAATACACTTGCCCGATCCTGTACGTTAGACTCGTCAATAGAATATATAAATGACACATCATCTTTGCATATAATGTGCGAATAATCGTGAGAAATAAAACATCTGCCCCAAAAAGGTGACGGCTAAGACCACTCTGATAAAAATGTTCCGAAGAAGACCGAAAAGATATCTTACTGATCTATGTATATATTGATGCCTATGTAGTCAGAATAAAAAAAATTGATAAACCTACGACGAGTAATATGGACATAACCGTGCCAGCTGGTCGTAAAACGTAACTCATGTGCAGCGAACGAGACGCCATCATTATTATACAGTTACGCGTTTATCTAACTGTCACCAGCACATAGGTACTTGCGCTGCATCTCTGCACAGAACACTGTTCCCTTTATGTCTACTAAGTATTGCATATTTTTTTTTTTTATACTAATGCAATAATATTTGCAGTGATAGTTTCTGTCATAGCTTTGCTTGCGTGAAATAGGTGGATACTGTTCATAGTTTTAATAGGTTGTGTAGCAAATTTTTGTCTCAAACCACAAACATATAGCTTTTTATTTTTATTATTTCTAACCTCAAAAATTATGTTTAAAAAATAATTTGTCCCCTTAACTTATTCATTTTTAAAAAGTGTGATAAAGGAAAGTTTGTTTCTAACAATAAGTACCGACATATATATAACTAGTTAGTAATTTTTGAATTTTTAACTTGAAACTTAACTTAAAGAAACTTAACTTAATCCCTATTTTTCCCCTTGTCAAGATCATAGCCTAAGACCTCCTAAATAAATAGAACGGCAAAAGAATTTCCTACATATGACTGGTACTTCCATATATCAGCGCGTGCAAACAAAACATTTCGTTAACAAACGAACATTATAAATATAGATAGAAGTATAGATTACATTGTGAAAAAGACACCTCCTTAATTACATTGCGGTTATGTGTTAACAAGGAAATGGCTAAATAGAAAGTTACCTATAATACTATGTAATCTCATAGTAAACTATTAAGTTATATTACCTCGGTCCGTTTAGAAACATATCAAATACTAGCTTTTGCCAGCGACTTCATCCGCGTGGAATAGTGACTTTGGGCAGCATTTTAATTGCCTCCACGCGGACGAAATCGCGGGCAAAAGCTAGTAATTAATATAGCCTATATTGATCAGTGATAATGTAGCATTCAAATGGTGAAAGAATTTT
>DWDX01000902.1:0-21920 GCA_018245675.1 Agara michaeli | reverse complement strand
ACGATGTTTTCCTTCACCGTTATAGCGAGTGATATTTAAATTTTACTTATAAAACGCACGTAATAAATCAGAGGTGCCTGCCAGGATCGAACCCAGACCCCCCGGAGTGGGAGGCTGAATTTCAAACCACTAGGCTATCACTGCTCAAGTTAAATTAAACATTCGAAAAAAAAAGCACCCACTGGCCGCTGTCAATTTCATAGCCGACGTATCTTTGGCATCGCGGCGCACGTAGACTGAGACAAATGGCAAGGTGAATAGATATGTTCCCGATTTATTATTTCCAAAAGAATAAATCGTAGCATTACGTTTTTCGTTTGCGTCCACGATTTACAAGAGTAATATGTAAAAGAAAAATATTTCCCCCGTTTTTATTGGTCCACTGCTGGACCGGGTCTCCTCTCATAGTGAGAGGGATAATGGTCATAGTCCAGCGCGCTGGCCGAGTGCGTTTTGGTAGACTTTATACACCTTAGAAACATTATATATATATTTTTTAACATCCTCCATCTAAGTGTGCCGGTTTCCACACGATATAAAAAAATTAAGTAGTCCTAAAATAAAAAACCTACGCTTCTTTTTGTCCTCTTGCCAATTGTTAATAATGGTTAATAATGGTCTGTTCGTGTCTAGACCTTTCATAGTTCTATTTCACACGAATAGAGGCGCGGGGTGAATGAACTCGCGCACACACACCGCTGAGGCCGCGCGATGACGTATGGATTAAACGTTAAAAAATAGCGATTTCAACTTTTTTTTTTACCCTTTCTATCGGTATACTGCTGGACCGGGTTTCCTATAATAGCGAGATGGTTTGAGGCTATAGTCTACCGTATTCCTTCCGAAACGTACGACTGCTAAATATATGAAGGCACCGTGCGGATCTACGAAAGGGAAAGAAAAAATAAAGAATAATATTTCGTAGGAAAAATGATTTTCATTCATTAAAATTTAAAAAAAACGTAACATCACGCCTGTAATACCCTAAGGGTTAGGCAGAGGAGTGTAGTACACCCCCACGATTCACCGGTTACGTTTATGTTCATTAAAATTAATTCTGTTGTTTATTAGTGTTTGAGTTACGACAAATCCTTTCAAACTTCAATGTTGTCCAATCTAGTTGTCTAGAAAATATGTTTTATTTGTAATATTTTATTCATTATTTTCTTTTCACCACGTCATATCTCATAACTTGAGCTTCGACACAAACCAGTCAGCCGTTACAAGATCCCCGTAGAGCTGAGGGACTTTAATTTTTAGTTTTACGACGAGATGCGCTTACATTATGAAGCCTATTGCACGACACCTCGATTTTAGAAAATCAACAAAGTATCCTAAACAGGGATGAGTGAAAAAAACAAAACAAAATCAAATACAGTTTCAAATTGGGAATTTAAAAAGGCACGGACGGCACGTCAGTGAAGCTATAATAAATATATAAAATAAAATACAGCTTGTTCACGCCACAACGAATGACTCGAACCACAACCCCGGACACTCCACCAGTGAGCCATTAAAAGGTCCACTGAGCCAAGGGCCGTGGCCATTAGTCTCTACGGGCGATATGAAGAGCTCTTAAAACACCTATTAATAGAATTTTCAAATACAACCGACTAACAAAATGAACTTTTACGATCGTATTAGACAATATTTCGAACAATTTATTCGTTAGATTTTCGCGTTAGCATTTTTATGAGTTCTAGTACATATCTATATAATTTTTACGATTATTATTACGGAATACATAAATATATATATTATCGTAGCTATTATACATAGAGACTAAGAATTTACACTCGTCTCTTTTACTTTTAGTCACTATAAGTTTTTATGAACAAGGATACATACAAGTCAAAAGGTCAACGAACTGGAAATAGATCATCCGTTTTTGATGCAATCGATATATTTCGTTTGACTTGTAAATATACGAGCAAACAGTGTTCGGGACACATCGTTGAACGCTGATAAGATTTACAAGATACCCATTCGAATAGGAATCGGCAGGGCCTTGTTTAAGGGCTCGCGTACTGTCGTTTCATAACGCGTGACAGGAAAAACGCCCTTGGACACACACGAGCAGTCCGATTGTTTTTGTACGTGCAGCCGCGAATGACCTCTACCGCCCAAGGTCATCTGCAATCGTTTTAAACAGGACAACAGGAATAGGACTGTTAACGTCGCTTAGCACCTATTAGTTGTTAAAAAGTGTGATCAATTTGTATCAGTCATTTTAAATATCACTCGCTATAACGACGAAGGAAAACATCATGATGAAACCTCCATATACCTTAGAGATATTATAAAGTATATAATATTCTTTGAGGTGTGTAAAGTCTACCAATCCGCACTGGGCTAGCGTGACACACTACGGCCTAAATCCTTCTCACTGTGAGAGGAGACCTGATCCAGGACTGGACATTGGTCCACTTTTATTGATAAGGGGTCGAAAAAAAATTGTATCAATTGGCAACAGGACTACAGAAATAGGTCTATTAGTAGCCACAGAGTTTACTATGTACAAAATCGTTAAAAAAAACCGTTTCTACTCGGCAACCGCTTGAGACTTGAAAATTTAACAACAAAAAAAAGTAAGGTATTGTTTACACACGTGCATTTCTAAAGGAAAGTTTAAACAAAGCGAGCATTATACCGAACACGGCCGGCTTGCATTCGGGGCGAACGTTTTACAAAAATCAGTCGAGAGTATGTTGAGGGCGAGGGGATTCGTATAGTTTTATGCGGAGAAGGTATAAACGTTTTTGATCGTATCGAGAGCAAGGCCGGGATAGCCTGGTGGTTTGTATTTCAGTCTTACACTTCGGTGGCCCGAGGTCAAATTCGTGCACGCCCTTTGGACTTTACAAACTTTACAACCTTGTAACTTAAAATTCAAAATCACTCGCTACCACGCTGAAGGAAAACGTCGTGAGGAAATCTGCACAGCTTGGAGATGTTATATAAACTATGTATTTTCTTGGGCATGAAGGCTGTCAATCTGCACTTGGCCAGCGTGGTAAACTATTACTAACGGCCACAATGGTCACTTCAGACTGTTACTCGCTCGTTTGCTATGACTCTAAGTAAAAACAAATATATCATGACGCAAAGTTTAAAACGAAGATAGATTCGTTGGCTTGTATATTGACATACTTTAGGATTCGTAAGAAGCGAATACGTTAAATCAGACGAGACGTGAGCGACTAGACGTTCCAATTTTTTCAAAAATTTGAAACCAAAAAGAAAAAAGATGGCAGGTTTTTACTTATTTTCTTGTTCCGTTTGTCATCCAGTACGATAATACTTCATCTGACAGACGACAAAAGTATTGGCAAAGAAAAAAAAAGAAAACACCACAGCGTTGTGGCTAGACTATTTAGCAAAAACAGAATTGCAACGGTTTTTCGAAAATTGTCGCGCTCGTCGCCCTGTAGGACAACTATAGTTGATTACTAAACCATCTTCTGGCTTGTTTGCTCTGTGTGTTCGTGTATTCCAATTTTGAATTGTTCACGTCAATATTTCAAATAGCCTCGTAGCTCTTCACCTGGCCGTCCACATTGCAGCAGCTTGGCGGTAGAACATACTGCAGGCCTCGCGTGCGTAAGAGATTCATGGTAACCTTCAACCTATGGTACACAGATCACTCACAGGTAACGAACATTGATAAATACAAAGACAAAAACATTTATTTGCATATGATTTTACAGAGATGTTGAAATAGTAAAGTTGAAAAGAGTTATTTTATATAAAAAAAACTGCTGACTATCACGCTGAATACTTTATCGCATCATAAAGTAACTGCAACTGCAACTCGTCCGTCAGTTATCTACTACAAAGTGGACTTCCTTGCGGCTAGAATGCGCTTGTTGAACTCTGCATAAACCTTGCATAAACAACACTTCACAAGGGTCGGTGACAGACGCGTTGCAAGCGCAGGTGACTCTAAACGGATATCACTTTACGGATGGTAAATCTCTCATTTCCAATGGTATTCGGGGGAGCACCTAAGAAATACTAGCAGTGACATAAACTTCGCCTAAGTCTAATAGTTTATTGTTCATTGGATCTACTAAAACAATGGCCGCAAACCTTATTACAATGAGAGGTCATTTGTGATCATAACCAAAAAACCAAAGAGGGTTCAGAAAAAAAAGGCACCGCCATTAAGGTTGTATCAGGAATCATTAAACAAGATAGCATGCGAAACCAACCTAAGTTTAAGTCGCAGAAAGAAGAAAAAACGTCCGATAACAGATAAAGGTAAATCGGTTCAACTATCACCGTACACGTGTAACGCGTCATGACCGATACAGGGAGCGTGGGTAGACGTGACAAGAGTTACGATTTTGAAAAAGTGTATTTTACTTACGTCTCTTGACATATACGAGTGGTGACCGAAGTAAAAAAAAATGGGTCACGTAGTGTGGGTACGTTCCTTAATCCCTACTTAATATTATAAATGTGAAACTTTTTCTGTCTCTCTGTTACGGTTTCACGCCTAAACCGCTAAACCGATTTCAATGAAATTTGGTACAGAGATAGACGTGACCTTGGGAAAGGACATAGACTACCTTTTATCGCGATAAAAGGGGTTGAAGGGGCTGAAATGGGGAAATAAAAATATGTATCGAAATTCGCCATTGTTGAAGATAAAACCACGAAATGCTGCCCAAAGTCACAATTCCACTCAGACGAAGTCGCGGGCAACAGCTAGTGATGGATAATTAATTTTGGTCATAATTTATAAAAAATATTTATTAATACTCATAGCTCGTGTAGTGGACGGAGACGGTTAAAACATTTCGATGTTAATGCGGCACATACCTTCGCGTGTCCAGTGGTCGATTGTGTTGGGAATTGTTTCCTGTTCAATGTTCATATGTGTTTTCGAATAATATAGTGGAACCTTGTGTGAAATTGTCCCAGCAATTATGACATTTTTGTGTAGATCCAGAACTAATTGAACAATGAGAGGTTCAAGACGTTTTTCGTTCGAATCACACACACAGATACTATGTTATGTAATTCCACACCTGACGCGTCCTTCCCGGCGGTCATCGCCGACCTTGGAGCGTACACAAGTTGCCGACCGGTTCCTGGTCGGCATGCCTCCGTTTGCTCTGTACTACAAACAGTACTTCTGTTGTACTAACGGCTTAGATTTCAATCTGAGCTACGTTACCAATGATTATAATTATTATTTATATAGCACTCACTACCACATGTTATAATACAATCATGCCGGATCCTTATCGGCGTAGGCAGAGAGTAAAACCTAGTTTAGTAGAAATAAAAAATTCGTCTCAAATAAATTAAAATTTGTAGAACAAAGTTTAAATCGGTTAATTATCAACACAAACTGTCACCTTCAACCAAGTAGTGTGCGGGGGTGGGAATTTGTATGTTAATTTTGATCTACTTTTACTTGTCAGACCGAAAATGTTCTACGAACACCCGTAGGAAGCTGCTAATGAAAGGTTATAATTTTTGAAACATATCACATCATGTCACGTCACGATTATTTTTTAACCGACTTGTTAAACGAAGGTTCTCAATTCAATATTATGTTTTGAATATATATTACTTGATATTTCCGAATTTCGAGAATCGAAACGATTTATTGATCGATGAAAGGGTTTGCTTACTTCAAAAGGGTGGTTCGTAATACAATTTGAGAACCGAGTTTAATATTTCTTGTTTTAAATTAAAAACGAGGAAACTCAACAGAGGAGCTATTGAAAATCGTTTACCAACCGAAACGGACGTAAAAGGGAGATGTAAAGTTATTAATTTTATTGTTATTCCCGGTGCGTGGCAATGTGTTTTGTATGTTACACTTACAAATTACTAGGTCAACGTTATATTCTATGCAAATTCTCGAGGATGTGCAATGTGTGCGGAGCCAATAACGCATTATGTAAGTTATCTTTGCACGTGTAACATTAGCCTTTTCGCGAGCCAACAACAGCGTATCCACCGCTGGTATTTGGACATCATTATCATAACAACTGAGACAGTTTCAATCGGTGTAAGAACATTTCCTTTACATCGACTACAGCTTGTACAAATTATAATCATAACAATTTGGACAAAGACAGAGACGTTTATTTGTACAAACATGGGTATACACTTAAAGATTTTAAAGGATTATTCATATTCAGTTCAATCCATATTTTGCCTTTTACGGCGTACAACACACTATGTGACACATACACAACTATGTGATCCGAAACTGGGGAGAGCGACGATGAATATTATAAATGCGTTGATGTGTTTGTATGTTTGTCATTCTATAACGTCAAAACGGGGCAACGGACCGATGTGATTTTCGGTACGGAGCTAGATGAAGGGCTGGCGAGTGATGTGGGGATACTTTTTTCGCGGAAATATATCTCAAGGGGTCGAAAACGACAAAAAAGAAATTGAGCTAATTAAAACGAGTGTGAGTAGAAATTAATTGAATTTCTTATCTCAAAATAACAAGTGTTTCAATTCACACCTACGCTCGTACAATCCGGTTGAATTTCTCCATGCGGCCGAGCCACGCGGTACATCGGCGTGATTTGATTGATCGAGTGTATGTATGTACCTTATAATGAATGAAACAATTTGAATGTGAATTCAACGCCTAGAGAGGTAAGTTACAGAAATTCATACAAATGGTTACAGTACTTATATTTGGGAGTCAATATCAATACCTCATAAAATATTGTGTGGATCTGTATGAAATTTCGCACGGAGATAAATTATGGGTCGGAGAATGACATAAGTTAGCTTTTATCGCGAAAAAATACAATGTTACGATAGGATTCAATACCGACATGTAAAATGTCCTTACTCGAAATACTAAATGGAGTTTACGGCGTTTTAAAGCGCGATACCAACATTACTTGTAAAGCCGTCGATAAATTTGGACAAATCGTAATAAAATGTTAAGAGTCATTAATCAAAACAAGATATCAATTAATGAAAAACAATCCCAGCAAGCATTTAACATCAAACATAGTAACGTCCCACAAAAAAAAACAGAGTAAAGTAAATATAATATTTACAAGGCAATATAAGTCTTATGAGAGAGGGTACACGGATCGATTTCGGTGAAAGTTGATAACTGTTAAAATTCATAAATAACGCGATTTCAATATTGATCCGCTATCTCATGTAGAGTTATCGAAGGTGTTGTTTTAGACTGGTGAATATTAATGCGAAAATGTTTGCATTGCTTTGTTTGTCTTCTCTTTTTATGTAAGTGAGTGGTTAACGTGATTTCCTTTTTTTAACAGACTTCAAAAAAAGGAGAAGGTTCTCAATTCGTCTGTTTTTTTTTTAAAATGTTTGTTATATGTAACCTTAGCAAATAAGCAGACGGACCGCCTGATGGTAGTTGGTCACCGTCGCCTATGCATGCACATTTGCAACATCCGAAGAGTCACCGACGCGTTGCCGAAGTTGCATGAGAGCGCTCTTTACGCCTTCCTTACAGAGCCCAACGTTATAGCTCTCAGGGAATACTTTAAAAGGAAGTTCATTCAACGTTTTATACATGCATCTATTGGGTAACCGTAAGCACCTCAATGATAATAGCCGAATGCTGGCTGACGGTGTACTCCAAAGAGGAATAACATAAACAGCCACACAGATTTAAAAAAATATATTATTGACGTCTACTTCAGAGTGTACATAGAAGCTATCGACCACAAAAAACAATACATTCAACGATAGTATCAAAACAATGTTGATGCAAAGTATTATATAAAGTAACCCAACACTGTGTTGCTATGACCTACAAGTATAAGTTATCAGTATGCTGTTGTAATATACGTATGCAAGTGGTTTGCTGTCAGATTGCAAATGAAACCATTAAACAGGCATGCAAAGAGAAACAAATGTTGTTGGTATTGAATAGCGGTGTCATGAGGGGGCCCACATTCAACTCCTAAGATTTCCCAGCGAAACCTAAAATTTAGCATTAATACATTATAGTAAAATGTTCTGTGATCATTTTTAATTTTGAACTTTAACACGGTCGATCTTACGATTAAAATGTTCAGTATTAAGCATCGCTTCTACAACATATATTGACAATATGTGAAAAAACAGAAGCTATGAAAGAGCAGAGAACAGCGAACAGTAAAAATACATATTACATTTATTCATATAAGTATGCCGTCTACTGTTTAGAATATGGTGACATTTGAGCTAATTTATTGTTTACATAGAATTTATTGATTACAAATTAAAACTTGGGGTTAACAACCTCGTGTGGTATTTGTTGCTAAGTTTATTGTTTCGTGTTAGACTATAGACTAAAATACATATGAATACATATTTTGCAAACTGTCCACCTTTTGAGTGAAAGAAGAGCCCTTTGAATGCCTTCAATAAATACAAGTCTACATGCAAAGTGGTCGGTCACATCGACCGTTGAAATCTTTAATGTATTCCTTGCAAATACGGAACACAGTTTTGTTAGTGGTACTAAAGTGCTTCTACTGTGTATTTGCAAGTGAAATACTCTATGCAAAGACGAAATACTTTAACCCGACCGAGAGCTGTGTCTATTTGGAGACTAAATATAAATACATTCAAATGATACACGGACAAAACTTTCATTTGTTGTAATATGAGTATATTACTAGGTATTAGATATTTGTTAAGGTGAAACCCTATTTGTATCAATTATTTGGACACATTTTGAACATTAAAATTACTCTATAATATAATAAATGCAAAAGTGCGAGTTTAATATCCAACGTGTCACATTTATCACTACATAGTATAAAACAAAGTCGCTTTCCGCTGTCTGTCCCTATGTATGCTTAGATCGTTAAAACTATGCAACGGGTTTTGAAGCGATACTTTTTAAGGGATAGTGTTTCGAGAGGAAGGTTTATATGTATAATAACATGCATTATATAGCAAAGAAATACTGTTATTTTTGAGGTTTCTAATGTGATGTCGTAAATAATTATATTTTTTGCGGCGGGGGCGGGACGAAGTCGCAGACAAAAGCTAGTATGGTATTAAATATTTAGCCGGAGTTTATTTGCATCGGCTTTATGGCAATGCATACAGAGTCCTATTGATCATATGACATTCATGAGACAGTTTAACCTTTTGTGTGATATCTTGAATAATTGCCTGCGTTTGTGAGAAAATTCTCACGTAATACTTAACTTCTTTTTTTCTATTTAAAAATAGAATTACTCAAAATAATACAGCTGCTAGAGGGACGGCAATTTATTTCCATAGTAATATTATAAATGTGATACTAACTGTCTATTACTGCAGAGCCGCTGAACATAATTTTAACGTAATTTACATTTTCTTTTATTACAATAAGCTTAGGAGTGTCTAAAATTTTTTTTTCATTTAACCTTATATTTCACACACTGATATACCGAAAACCGATATTAAAAGAGAAAAAAAACTCAGTTGCTGTACCTCGCATGTATTTTTAAATCCTTTTTCCATAAGCTTACTTGAAACGGGGAAGCTTATCAACAAACTGGTTCTCGGTAAAAATATACAGTGAGCAGTGACTTAACCAGGCACAGTACAGTCAACGGCAAAAGTGTTACAGTCAAAATTAATTTTTACACTACACGTGTTGCTCTACTGTGCTATCTGCCATTGGAAAAAACTATATGGTTTAGGGGTGTCAACAATTTTGCTAAGCATCACGTGACCAGTATGGCCATTCTCTATTTCAATAGCATTAAAAAATAGTTGTTATAAATAAACATAATGAAAATAGTAACCGACAAACAAATATAGGAATTGACACATTTTTCTATAAAACATTTGTTGCCGACTGTACAATGCACCTCATATTACATGGCTACGGTCGAGTGACTTCCATGCATCAGTTGTTAAGTTTCGGAGGGCTAGCTTCATCAGAATCATGGCTTTATTACACAGATTCACAGACATATATATTTAATAGTTGCCAGTTAAATAAGCCAGTTAAAAATTCATTTAGTATATCACATTTTACAATTGTATGATATTTTAATATGTACACTAATATACTTAAATTACTCAAGTTAAAAAATCAGAATTATGAGATTACATCATTTGTATTCCATGTTAAAAGATTATCCTACATCTGAAATATGTTCATAACACATATCAAGATAAGATAAAAGATAAAATATTTGTACTACCATCACAGACAGTAAAAAACTTCACGATCTGTTAACGAAACATTGAAGATTTTGGTTTACATGTTTTTGTAAGAATATCTACAACAGAAGCTGTGTGGCAAAGGATGCTCCGGGCCTTTCTCAGTTGTGGGAGAAAGTTATGCCCAGCAGTGAGATTTGAAAAGGCTTGAGTATTCATTTGCTTGCAAATTTTCATATCTCACATTGACATTGAAGCATAAAAGAAATTAATGACAAAAACTTAACAGATGTAAAATCCCTTCAAATTCAAATGTTAACTGACAACAATTCTATTTTTAAAGAAATCATAACAATACATACACTTGTGTAAATACAAGGAAGGCAATAGGATTTAAGATCATACAGCCGTCAAGTACAAATGTGCTTTAACTTTATTGTTTAGTTTAGTTAGGGAAAAATATATACTTGTGCATTTACTGGTATTTTACCTGCTATAGTCACAGCATAGACATGGTTTTTTCGTGTACATTTATAATTTGTATGTATTAATTTGTATAAAAAGTAGCTTCATTATAGATTCACAATGCATATATTTATATTTAGATATAGACGCAGAGGTATTATAGAACGCTTTATATTGGTTTAAATTCGTTGAGATATAATAACTTTTTTATTACAAGAAATTGTGTAACACAAAACAGGTATAAGGTCACGGAGACGATAAAATATGCTAAGCGTAAATGCTTCCTTGTTTTTTGCGAGTTATTTCGGCCGCGTTCTAAGCCGAGACATAACCATTCTTTTTATACGCAATGTAGCTCAATTTAATAACTTTTCTTATAAAATTACGTATTTGGATAATTATTAGTGGTATTTATAGTAACTTTCCAAGAAATTATACATTCAATTTCGATGTAATAGGAGAATCGGCGCGTAATTACCATTACAAAAGCTCATAACCTATTAATTTTGTTGTATACGAAAATAAGTGCATTAAAATAGTAAGCGAAAGTTTTATATCACGTTTGAAATGCAAAATAAGTTATAGAAATCTTTAAAGTTATTGGGAAAATTCAAATTGGAGCGTAAAAGACAACAAATATGAAGAATGGCGGGCGGCATAATATGGCGCGCGACGGCAATCAACTAATTTTGATAAGAACTTAATAATTTACTTACGTTTAACGGAAAATTAATTACACACACTTTTCAACAACACTGAATCTACAATCACTCACAATTGTTGTAAATATCAAGCAAAACATACAACAAACGCGAAAGCGTCGGCGCTACACCGTTTTGCGGCGGCGCAAGTGAAATTAAGAAATGTTGCCATTTCCAGTAAATGTTCAACGATTTAAATCAATTCTGGATCATACAATATGGCATCATGTGGCAATAAAAGACTTTTAGACCTAAAAATACATTTATAATTGATCATACAAGAATAGCACACAACTTAATATATTTTCCACTTTTTGTAACGATTCTCTTTTTTATTCGTAACTTTTATTTCTTGATAATGATACATAAAATTCTATATTATAATATTGTCACAAATAGGCTTGCATACATATTTTACCCATATAGTAATCATAAAAAAGCGTTCTATAACGGTATAATATGTATTTAATAATAAATTGAAAAATCAGAGCTTTTGCATGTCGGCATAAACAAAATGATGCACGAAATAATATTATGTCAATATGACATTGACAGTTTGCAACTCTACATTTATGTCAAAAACACCATGTGCGTTGCTTTTTGATCATAAGTACCATAGTTTTAACTAAATAAACTGAAGAAAAACGCAATTTCAAACCACTATGGATTATGTGGTAGGCAGCGTGGCAGCTTTGTTATCTGGTAACGTGACGCCAAATCGCCCGAAGGTTTTGAAACGGGCACTAACTCCTATGAAACACGAACCATCTCCAAATGTCACACCGAAAAGTGAATTAGTCGGTGACCGCTCCATATTTCTCTCGCCAACAATGCAAAAGAAAAAGGCAATAGTGAAAAAATCACCGAAAAGGATATTCCAAAATTCCGACTTTGACATTACAAACGATGACTGTAACACAAATATATCCAGCCCAAAAGTAGACAAAGTCAAAAAACATCTCAGTGATGATTTGAACGAAGATATCGATATAAGCCAGAATCTCCGAAATCTTAAATCACCGACAAATAAATTAAACAAGTCATCGGAATCACCGTCGCCTAAGAAAAAAATAACTGTGTCCACAAATATTGAGGCCACAAGTATTCATGCTAGTAATGAGAGGACACCCAAAAAAAAGAAAAAAAAGCTGGGTCCTGATTCAACTGGCACTGACGGTTCAGATAAAAACAATGTCTTGATTGCATCTAATCAAGAAACTAGTGAATTAAACACTGAAGTTGACACCTTACAAAATGGTGCACCTAAAGGCAAAAGAAAACCAAACAAAGCCAACAAAACACTTGCTAATTCTGAATCACTGGATATAGAAGATAATATACAAAAATCGAGTGTAATTGGAAAAGAAACGAAGAAAAAAAAGAAGAAACCTAAAAAATCAATTGATGATTCTGTCCAAGATAACTTAAAAGTGGACAGTAATGTGGGATTGAAAGAAAATAAAGAAAATGAGGGCGAAATTAAAAAGAAAAAGAACAAAAGGCATAAGAAGAAAGTAAAAAATGTAGAGACAAAAACCGAATTATGTACTGATGATAATATAGAAGCAAAGCCTGAGATTACAGATGAAACAAAATATGTCAATCCAAATGCGATCACAAATCGAGACACAGATTCTGAACATGAATCAGATGATGACATTGCATCAGAAAATGAGGAAAATAACAAAGCAGTTCTCGACACTGGCCCTGACGAGAGCTCCGAGGAAGAGGAAAAGATACAAGACACTAAGAAAGGAAAAAAGATTGTAGATAAGAAGAGGGAGAACATAAAGGAACATGTAGATACAGAGGAGGAGGTGAAGAGGACCTTGTTTGTGGGAAATGTGCCTTTCAGTAGCAAATGCAAGAAGGAAATTAAGAAGATTTTTAGCAAATATGGAGATATTGAAACTGTAAGGTAAACAATGCCTAGTGACATTCAAATGTTGCGGCTATTATGAACACACATCATAAGTAACATAAGTAGACCCAAAATGTACAGCTAGCCTTAATATTTAGATGTCTCATTTGGGAATTGAACTCACAAAGCCCTGCCTCACTGAATGATTGATACGGTTACATGTAAAATTTCATTTTCTCTAAATTTTAAGTGAGTTAATAAAATGAAAATTTTAGATCTCATACCAAAGTAAGGAGAGAAATTATTGACGCTTTGTAGTCTCTGCCTATCTAGTTGGGATATAATATCAACATAATACTAAATCTCATAACCTTCATTCTCATTACATACTAGTGGCCCGCCACAGCTTCGCACGGCAGGACATCACTTTGTTCTATTGTCAATCATTTCCACAGTGTACGTGATATAATGACTTTTTGGTATTTTTTTCACATGTTGCGTTACATTATCCAAATTTTCATACGAATCCCTAACTTTTTTGAAAATAGCCTGTCGCCTATGTTCATTGGGGATAATAATCGAGGAATTTTTCAAATTGGTCCAGTAGTTTCAGAGCCTATTCAATGCAAACAAATACTTCCTCTTTGTAATATTTATATTCCTGATAAAACATTGCATTATTGCTGTTATCGGATTCAGAATAAGAACAGTTCCGGTGAAAGATGCAAGAGTGACACCCAAGCTGGCTGTGATCAAGAATGAACTGCATCCAGACAGGTCTACTGTGAATGTGTATATCAAATACAAGCAACCGTCTTCTGTGAACGAGGTAAGATCATTATTAGATACTAGCTTTTGCCCGCAATATAGCATATATTGATCAGCGATTATGTAGCATTCTGGGACTTAAACGTAACTGGTGAAATGTGGGGGTGTACTACACTCTGCCTACCCCTTAGGAGATTACAGGTGTGATGTTACGTATTATGTACCATTCAAATAGTGAAAGGATTTTTGAAATCAGTCCTGTAGGTTTTGAGCCAATTCGTTACATACATACACACATACAAATCTTTCCTCTTTATAGTATTAGTATAGTTATAGCCCTACATGGGCAAGATTGAGCCGTGGGAAATAAGAGTATCAACATTAATAGTGGATTAATATCACATTAATATCACACCATTGTACACTCCGAAAGAAAATTCTTTAGCATCGGCCCTGGATGAGAATCTCTATCCCAGTTCAGAACTGAAAACAAATTCCTCTTAGTTTGTGAAATAGCCAAAGCTGAGTGAGACTATGTCGAGGCCTAAATACATTGTATAAACAAATTGAGTCCCTAATGCAATTTGTGACTGATGTTTTGACTTTTTCATATATTTTCTAGGCTCTCGTCGAAAACAATACAGTGCTCAATGCCCATCACCTGCGAGTGGCCCGCAGTGACATCACGGGCAGCGAGCACGATCCCAAGTGTTCCATATTTGTTGGTAACATCCCTTTCGCACTGGAGGATGAAGGATTGAGAGCTAAATTTCAGAAGTGTGGTGAGATTGAGTCAGTCAGGATAATCAGGGATCGGAAAACGAATGCAGGGAAAGGTGAGAATATTAGATATATAGTATTGGTACTCATTTAAAGGTTAAAGATTATAAAATAACAGATTCATCACTGTTTTACGATATCAATGAATATGATCCATATACGAGATCAGAATAATAATGTTTATTCAATTAAACATATTCTTATGCCAACAACGAATAAATTTTGAATATGTACCTACTTTTAAAATAAATTGCAGGTTTTGGTTATGTCAATTTCACATCTAAAGACGGTGTTGAACTAGCCCTAGCATTGACGGAAGAGGATTTAACAATGAAAAATAGAATATTGCGTGTAAAGCGCTGCACACAGCCCAGTTTGACAAAAACTCACAAACCACAAAACCAATTGAGACAGCAAAACAATCAGACGAGACATAATAATCAGGGTAGAGGATCTACCAATCACAGAGGTATGAATAACAGGGGGAACTATCAAATGAACAATTCGGGCAAGAATCAATTTTCGAACAACAGGTTCCAGAGGAGAGATCAGCAGAACGTCGATGGTAAAAGCGAGGGGGCATACAGAAGAATCATGAATAAAAGGAAACCACAGGTATATTTAATATTGTTTCTCTAAACAAATATGATTTTGTAGTCTCCTCTATCCAAAGGGATACAACACCATGAAACTACTTTTTTCCCAGTGTTGATCTAAATGGACGTGGAAGTACTTATTTAAATTATATGATTGTTATAATAACCAGATAAATAAAAACATACAAGTGTCTAAACATATATTTATATTGTGTAAAAATATGTTAACAGATGTAGATATAACATTTGGGCTGGATCTCGACTTTCCGTTTGTATGGGAGGTTTGCCTCCGATTGAGGAATATTGCAATGGTTGATGACAATCGGTATTTAATTGGTGTCTCATTTACCAGGAGAGTGACGACGGACCGGCTAACAAACGCCAGAAGAATTTCGACCAGCCGAACAAGGAAAAGAAAACTAGGAAGGAATTTGTAGGCATGACGGCTGAAAAGAAAAAGGTATGAATCTATTTCTTTGACAGCTCACTAGGTATTTATATATATTTATATGCTGAACTTGACGGGCCTCGTGGTCCATAGGTTTGACAAACACAAATGCAAAATCTGAGGTCATGGGATCGATTCCTGACCAGGACAAACATTGCCGTGATGAGCACATCTGTTTGTTCTTTGTCTGAGTGTAATAAAAATATCTATATAAGTATTATATCGTATGTTTATCAGCTCTCTGGTTACCATAACACAGGCGTCCAACTGCCTAATTTGGAATGGAATAGATGTGTGTGATGTTATCCTGTTATTATTGTTATTTTTATTATTATAAGTGCCTTTTTCAGTACATTGCTCCTATACTAGAATGATCTGTGATGCTATTACAAATATATTACATCAATCGAGCATAATGCTTATATATCATGTATTTCGACAGAATTTGTTTGCATATTTTACAGTTCCAAAAACGTAAAGTGAACAAGGGTGAAAAGAAGAAAAAAGTGCTCAGTGAAATACTGACGAAACCGCGCCAGTGATGGCCGTTATTTTATAACTGTACTGTTTTAAAACGGTTGTTTAATAAATATTGTAAGTTAAATATGAAATTTTATTTCGAAACCCTTGGATTTTCCTACTTCTTTTGTTTATATCGATAATGCTGGGCTGAATGCTAAAACGAAGGGCTTAATGTACCTACATGGCAAAATACGTCATTTCGTGAGGCGTTTCACCAATTGACAGATGCTACTGTCACATGCCCTCTGTCTCTTAAGCCCTGCGCCAGCTGTCACTTTTTGTTTCTGTCACCTCTTGTAATCCACCACGCGCTTACTGTAAGTAACTGACGCTGACTAAATGCGCTTAATCTGAGCCGAAATGGCTTCCAAAATACATAGTGAAAAAATCTAAAAGTGAAAGATGCTATGTAGTGAATGTTATATACACGCTAGTCTTTAGAATTAGATGCCTTAATGAAATTGTTTTAGCCTTTTAATTGCTAACAGTTAATATTGTATTCCGATAACTTCCTCTATGATAGGCAGAAGCAATTGTAGTAACCTTCAGTATCAGAATAACTGTAACCTCCCAGTTTATTTCGTCCGACATAATCATCGATTGTTGCTCCAGTGTGACGACTTTCAACTGACCTTCAATGTTTTAGATCACAGTTACGACTTATTCGCTCAATAATCGGTTACGGAAAATATGCTTTACCTACTACTGGTCGGTGACAAGTTGCAGACGGCTAAAACATTGGATTGTATAAGTTTTTTTTTTTTTTCTATTTATATAAACAGGTTTGCCAATTTGTCATGTCGCTCTATAATACAATACAACATTTACACTTTAACAACAAAAATAAAGTAAGTTAAAGAGGGTTTATGCACGCTTTTCCCTCTAAATACTTAGGCTCGCCGTCACCACCCCCGATGTAATAATAGTAAAACACCAATTGTGAAGAATTTCGATCTAGCCAAGGGTCTTAAGCGAATGTCATGTAGAACCATATCAAATACTTATTCTGAATATTAAGTGGGTATTTTGTAATGTTTTATTACAGTAGCTACTAATGTGGATTATGTAACAATTTGTTTACTTAACAATAAACCGATTTTAAGTAAATCACAGTTTATGATATTATTCGGTATGTCACAACTTTTGTAAATAATGTGTTAATGAAATGGGAAATGACAGTGAGAGGGACATAAAATGAAACAGTATTCTATTTGGTACAGTATTATGGTATAATTGTCATTACAAAAATGTCAATGTTAGCAAAAATAATCACAGTCTGACACTTTTAATACCTATACACTTTAATAATCTAATTTCATAGTTGTCACTACCGCCACGACTGCCGCTAACCATAGTATAGACACGCAACGCCACGCTTAATAATTAATCTTACACTAGGACCTTATAAACGTAATCCATACACTTACTGTACATAATTAAAACTATGTATATTGCTGACATATTTTAATAATAAAATCGTCATGACGGACGAAACACTTCATCCCGAATGTAATGTATAAATAATGTTCGTTGTATTTGATGACAGCTCGATAAACAAGATGGCGCGCCTTTCCTGTTAAAAGTGATAAATTCCCGCTATAAATTTATCTGTCAAAACGACGTCAATTGCAGATTTTCCTCTCAATCACGACAATGGGCCGAATCAAGTCACTAACAAAACCATATGCTTATTGAAGATTGAGATTAAGACAATAGTTTAGTACCACGATTTGAGCTCGCGTTTGGAGTAATGGTAAGTACCTACAGTCTTGAATTTTGAATAAGTAGTTTAGGACCAAAGTATATTTCAAATCTTTTTCAAGGTGATAGTAACACACGACGAAGTAACACTTAGACACGACTTATTGCTTGTAACTGTGCACATTATTATTAGATATGTCAAAATTCATGTATTATAATTTTATTACTTTAGCGAGACATAAACTCATAGTTTAAAATGTTACTGATAAATTAAGACATTTTAATTTATGAACGTATGACTGCGTTACATACTGTTAAATTAATTGCTTTAAAGAAAATTTACTAATTTCTATCTTTTCAAACCGTTACGATAAAGTACAAAACTAAAACTCTTTTATGAAAAATACATTTTAAATTGTTAAAAGTGAATATGTAACTCCCGCCGACGTCTTTTCTTTATTGTTATGGTCGTGAAAAGATTGTTTAAGAATTAATTTTGAATACAAAAGGCACAATAACATTTAAGAAATAAATCGGTTTTAAGAAAAGTTATTAAATTACCATTTATCTCTATGGCACCATCTTATTCTATGGTAACTCAATAATCAGGTATTTCATTTTTAAACATCTAATATTAGGATTCGTGGAACCTAGGGTACAATACAAATGAACATGGAAAATACACTACAAAAAATATAAAATACAACATTTTTCAAATGTATTATTTTGTTTTTTTTTTTTGCATGAAAATGTAACTCATAGCAATTTCACAACAGAATACAAAACAATAAAAATATACAAGCAATTATAGCAAATCTATGTGAAAAAACGCTTTTATTAAGTTATTTTTATTATTCAAATTACAGAGACTGGGATAAACAATACACGAAAGCAACAGAATAGACATTTTACAGCCGACACGCAAATTTATTACACGACATTCGATTTACAAATATCATTTTTATCTCCACGAATCCAGTAATCCACAAACGAAAAAAATCGTTCCCCAAGTTAATCCTCTACCGGTGATAATATAAAAGTAGAAAAAAAAATTAACACCCATAGAAAGCGTTCGACCAGTCATAATTGCTAACATCCCCTACCGAATTAGTACTACAGTACGTTTATCATTATAAATACAACCCTAATATATATTTACACGTCGACTAACAGTCGTTCTACATTTATAACAGTTTTACTTTCAAGTGTTCACATTCAACGCAAAATATAACCATCTTGATAGACAACGACTATACTAATAGGCGTATTACGTATGTAATTGCTATTGCTATTAAACTTCAAACTATCTAATTACACATAACAAGGTACGTGAAGTACATAAAATCAAGTGTAATTTTTTTTATTTAAGAAGAATACGAAAAAAAAAGTAAATTTTTTTTACAGTCGATAATTTGATTTTGGAATTAGAAGAGAGTGTCGACAGCAATTACGATAGGCAATACACAATAATCAATGATCTTAACGGTTTGAGCAAAACAAATTGATATGCTTAGACAGACCTCGTCCCGTTTGTACCCTGAAGGCAACCGTACACCGCGCGCTGGCGTCGCCTGCGAAAAGTATCTTTGCATTTACGACCTCTATAACGATGGAAGTAGACAAATATGTAGATTTATATAAAAAATACATACTTATGTACAAAACATAAAATGCAATAATAAAAACATTACAAACTTTTTTTTTTATACTTTCAAAAGTAAGCAAGTATACAGCGACCCAAAATCGTCGGTCCTCCGCCCCGTCACCTTCGATGTGAAGTTATTGTTTGAAAATACGTCAGATTTGAGATTGTATTCACTTACGATTCCCATGAGAAGGTTTTTTTTCAATCGTCTTAATCACTGACTGCGAGTTTTAATTTAATTGTATACAGCTATCAATGAATGGAAATACTAAAAAAAAAATTAAATAACCATTAAGATGGAGGTTTTGTTGTTTTTAATTTGCTTTTTGCTGATATTCTACCAAACCGGAATGTTTTTTTTATCATTTAACTAAAATAACACAGAAAAAATTTGAAAAGTCCTTTCCGTTTACTACACTGCATGTACTTTGTATGGAAAGAATAACAGTGAATCTCAAATCTGCACAAAACTCGAACCCTAGCCCCGCTTGAACCTCAAAATGGTCAGCGTGACCACTAGGAACAGGGCGATCCACGCCAGCGTCGACACGAAGCCCATGTACACCTCCGGGTCCGTGATGGGCCAGCCTCGCGTGAGGATCGACCGGAGCGACGACGTGGCCAGCGTCAGCGGCAGACACAGCGACACGTAGCGCAGGATCCATGGCATGCCCTCGATGGGCCAGATCACCCCGGACAGCAGGAGCGTCGGGTAGAACGAGCCCAGGGCCAGCTGGATCGCGTTCCGTTCCAGTTCGCAGGCCGCCGATATCACGAACCCGAAGCACATCCCGCATAGACCTGGAATTACATTTGTATAGGTTGTTAGTTTTAGCCAGATTTAGATTTTGACTAAGTCTATTGCAATTCTTGAATGCGAAATAGTATTCTATATCATATAAATCTAATTTTACTCGGCTGAAACCCTTTCTCGTATCCCGCTGCCGGGCACGGATCAATCAATAGAAGTGCTCACCTTGCAGCAGCGTCAGCATAATGACGTAGGCGATGTTGCCGTTACTCTTGACTCCGAATACGAGGATCATGAAGATCAGCACGAGCGCGGTCTGGCCGCACATCACCACGAACTGGGTCACCACGTGCGAGAACAGGATCTCCCCGGGGGACACGCCCGCCACCCACGAGCGGTCCAGCAGCCCCTCCATGCGCTCCACGATCAGCGCCGACGACGTCAGCGCCACGGCGAGGAAGAACACGATCCTGTAATAAAATAATTGACATTTATTCATTATTATTACGCTTTACAAATAACTTCACTTATAAAAATCATAGGAAATAAAAAATAAATACATAATAACAAACTTTAAAATTAATCCAAATAATTTATTATAGAAATGTGGATATTGGCTCAAAAATATAGAATATCGCACGATTTTAATAAACAACCGTTGCAAATAGTTATAAAACACATGAGATATATAATGTTTTTTGGAACTAGACACGCTACTTATGAATACATGTAGGTTTACGATCCAGTAATAACATCGCTGTATATGTATTTTTATTACATATTTAAAAAACAGTTAATCGAACACTTCTAAGTATTTAAAAGAGAACCCAAACAATTTTTGTCGCTCTGTCATGAGAGAGACGGAGACGAGTAAATTTCAGATGCACTCAAAAAACTTACGTAAGTATAACCCCGGGCGCGACGAAGTCGGTAAACGATGGGTTGTTGTCCCCGTAGATGGGGTCCTTGAAGTCTATGGGGATGTCGCCCACTTTGGGATTGTAGTCGCATGTTTTCAGCAGGTCCTGAAAACGCATTGATCATTTGAAAATGTTAAACACATGACATTTTTCATCGTATAATCAGAAATGTATATAAAAATACAAAACGATACAAATGCTGTTCAACGCTATGAACATTTATCAACACATCGCTGGTCGCAAAGTAAAAGAGAGGGAATAACGCATTTTCCTTAAGCGATGATTTCGACCGTTCCACTCGTACCCCGAGCCTCATTAGGAATTTCGCTGCAATAAATGTTTTCAAATATACATATTATGGAAAACTATGGATTTGAATAAGAAGCAGCGATAGCCTAGCCTCCCAGTCCGGGAGGTCTGGGTTCCATGCTGGTGCGCACCTCTGATTTATTAAGTGCGTTTTATAAGTAAAATTTAAATACATATCACTTGCTATAACGGTGAAGGAAAACATCGTAAAGAAACCTGTACACGTTAGGGATGTTATAAATTATGTAATATTTTCTGAGGTGTGTGAAGTCTACCAATCCACACCTGGCCAGCGTGGTAGACTATGGCCTAAATCCCTCTCACCATG